>JAJIYU010009310.1:0-17194 GCA_030144865.1 Tinospora cordifolia | reverse complement strand
ATATAAATTGAGAAAAATTGCTGTAAATTATTGTATTTCCTTTAAAAATTCCAGAAAAATGCGTATATCGTATTCAAAAATTTTGCGCACCAAAACGTGGGTCGTCACAATTTCAATCAATCAATATATATATATATATATATATATATATATAATTTTTTTTCCTCAAACAAATCTTGAATTTTAATCTACTAATAATTCTATTAACCAATGTTTCAATCAACTGATATTTCATTTATTTCTTTAAACCATAGATTATGCATATATTTAAATAAAACATGATTTTTAATTCATTTATTTCCTGATTAAATTTTTTTATTTTTGTCGTCGATGTGCACGTGTTGCAAAATTATAGGTTATTACAAGAACTCACAATCTGTTATGTGCCTTCTTCAGATTAGACAACAAACATTCCCACATATCTGCTCTCATTAAATTTTCATATCTTGGAAACAAACTCGAGTGCGTCACACCCTCGTTTGAGGGGTGATGTTAGTAATGAAAGGTATGTAGAAGCTTCTAGTGACAACAACCCCTCTAAAATCGCACGCCAAACTGTTAAAAATAATAGAAAATATTTTCTGTTGCAATACATGATCATGCATCTACAATATGTTGTAACTAATTTCATAGATGAATGACACTTGTCATTCTTATCCAACGGTTGCTGTATTTTCTTCTCAACTATAAATTCAAACGATCTCCTCTGTATCGTGGGTGCAGAGCTTTATTCTCTCATTCAAATTCTTATTTTCTTATAACATTTCATAGGTAGCAATTTGTATCATTGTGTTATAAAAAGCTCATGTTATAAATAAGTATTACTCATATATTGTAAACTTATACCTAACTTATTTATTAATCGTGTCAAATTTACAAACTTAAACTTAACCCGTTTATTAATCATGCATTGACATATAACATATTTAACTTTTTATAACTAATTTTTAAAATTATTTTTAAAAAATATTAATAAAAATATAAAGCATAAATAATGTATCAAAAATAAATTAAAATAAAAAATATTTAAAAAAATTATTTTATTAACATATTAATAAGTACATTAATTTTAAATTAACTTATTTATAATATGTGTTTTAACTTGTTAATAATAGTGTTGTACAAGTCATTTCAGGTTTAACAAGTTAATATTTTTATGACTAAAATTTAGTTGTGTTTAATTTTATTTAATTAATTTTGACTCAATTCATTTATACTAAACCAAAACTCTTTATACGCGTATTGTGTTTAAGCTAAGTTATTATGTCATATTATAAATTATCATACTTATTTAAATATAAATAATTTAATAATTTTATTTTATTTTTTAAGGTGGTCTTCTTCGAATAGTTCAAGCCGCAACCGAAAAAATAAAACAAAAGAATGCAAATAATGTGCAAATAGAGTTCTCAAGCCCAATTAGAATGCATTCTATTTGCGAATGGAGAATAAATAGGATGCAGATACGGTAGGACGATAATATCCTTGATGCATCTCTATAATAACAAAACTACCCTTTGCTTTGTTGAAATTAACGGGTGTGGCTGCCCTAAATTGGTACAAGCAACGGAACGAGATCAGGTTCTTATATTATGATGAAATCAAGCGAATTCCATAGCGACAGAAAGAGTATGGAGATAAAGCAACAAAAGCCCCAATTCACACCCGCTAAAGACGACACCAAACCTGTTCTACGAGATCCTGTAATCCTTTTTTTTTTTTTTTTATTATGAATTTTGCATTTTCGTTTCTCTAAATGAAGTGCCAGCAACTCGTTCAGTTGAACGCATTGGATTTTAATTTTCTGTTCTTCTTTTCTTTCAGATATTGCGCTCAGATCCGATCGACAGCGAAGAAGCCGTCCTGCGATTGCCTCCGTTTCCTTTGACCGAGTCAAAATTCCAGCCAAGTGAACTTTTCAAATCATGATACTTCATGTAAATCTCCCTTTCTCTATGCCTCAGACATTGATGATTGTGTGACGTTAACTTGAGACAAATCAAAATTATTTACACTCACTATTTCTGTTTAATGAAACGCAAGCTGTTCATTTTTGGAAATGTCATTCTTACTACCTTAAAAATTAAAAAAAAAACCTACATATTGAATGTATATATTATATTATATGCAATCGAATGCGTGAAATAAATAATTTAGTGAACATGAATGTGTAGTTAAATTGTAGTCGTAATCTTTTTTTAATTAGATTAACATTATTCTTTAGCAACACCTGAATCAAGGGTTTTATAACATGAATCAAGTTAAAGAATGGGGAAATTACGGAGTTGAAATATGAGGTTTCTGGTGCTATGTTATCGCAAGTGTCACGAGGTCAAAGGGTGACCGAATTTTTTGCTGCAAACCCAACTTGCACATGGGGTTGATGATCTGCAACTCGGGTTCCCACAGTGCAATTGAGGATCACTGCCCAGTACCACCCTCCTTCCCGTGGTGCACCAAGGTCTGACCTTGATCTCAGCAAACCAACTCGATTTTCCTTGTTCAACAAGCCGTTCCAAGCTTAATCACTCGAGGAAGACCGACATAATATGTCCTTTACCCATTTGTTACTCGTGGGAGTTGATTTGCCCATCAAACACCACGCCACGCCCTAGTAACCGCAAGAACAAGCAATAGAACACAAGGCAACTCAAAGACACACAAGGATTAGGCAAAGAAACATTTATTCACTGTGCAACTATTACAAAATGCTACACTTGAATCTTAATAGACAACTGTTCTCGGATGGATCTGCTCAACACTGAGGATCCTCCTCTATTTATAGCCTACCACTAGCTATTTACAATAGGTGGTTACCATAATCACTTCCCACATTATCCCAAGTTCCCCTGTAGGTCCTCTTAACCAACAACAGCCTTGGCTCCCTGTCCAGCACGTGTCCCACGTTCTGCTCGATCTGAGCCATGTGTCCCAACTGCTAGGAACACCTTGGCACGTTCCCCATGTGTGCCAATACCAGTTCAGATCAGTTGCTCCACAATGTCCGCCACTGATGCCACGTATAGCAGTTACCCACGTCCAGCAATTGCTACTCAGTTACATGTCCGAGATTATAGGGTCACATGTTCCATGCGTTTGCTTACTGCTCGCCACCTAGTATGCAGTTGCAACACTTGGCCACCTGGCACACCATGTGCCCTATTATTTCGGCCACTCCTTGTAATTGATCATGAGTGCTCAGCACACTTATTTACCACGTTGCCCAATTGCAACGGTAGTTATCTGAACGTCCCTACGTCATTTCCCCATGATCTGAAATATGGGGTTGAGTAGTTATCATATGCCAGCTCACGGATAACCAACTTGATCATGCACTTGGTCATGTGCCGTGATCATGAGCATCCGCCTTGGTCATGTGCCCGCATCCGTGAGCATCCGCCTTCACCGTGTGCCCGTATCCATGAGCATCCGTGTGCTTCAGTCACGCACAAGCAACCCGCACGCGCATCTATGTCATGCTTCGCTGATCCGTTAGCGTGTGCCTTCCAAGGCACGGTTCATTGTCATCTCGATGAACCATCCGTGGCTCTTTGCCTCGGTCATTGCCCCCTTCCATAGGCAATGATCGTTCTTTCATGGTTCTCAGCAACAAGGGGGTGACAGCAAGCTAGATTGACTCTCTCCCAAAAATAAGTGGAACTTTGATTTCAAAAGGGAAACGTCGTTTGAGGCATTTGGAAGCAAATGCTCTCCTCTACCCCTTGTCAACTTGCTGCTGGCATTAGGTATTGTGTCAGACTTGGGTGTGTTCGCTGGTTAAAATATTTTTCATACGATACTGTGATTTTCTTTGAGAAAATTTTCTGGATATAATTTATATGAGTAAATATTGGTTGTTAGTCACTTGGTCAAATAACTGTAACTTTTTCAAACATATGCCATTTAGTATGTTGCAAAGCCTAAACTTCTTATGCTACTTTGTCCATACTTCCAATAATACCTTGGTCATAATCATCAAAATCTTTTTATTTGCAGTTCTAGATGTTCAATTTCAAACTTCCTAGATTAGTCTTAGATGTTTGAAATTTTCATTTGTTGGTAGCGAAAAAGGAAAAAAAAAAAAAGAAAAAAAAAAAAACTTAAGGAGAAGTAGAATCTTCATCTCACATCTGGAAATCATATTGATGAAGTTTCTTCCTTTGTTTGGTTGTGCATCCCTTAAGAGTTTGCAGTATTTATGAGAATTAGATTCTTCATTTTGTTCTTATGGAATCTTTGATTTGGTTGTCCAATTTTTCACTTTTTGTTGCATCTTTTTGGTGTCTGTATTTTGGAAACAGATTGATGTCTGTTTATTGGAATGTTTTATTTTTTCTTTTCTGTTATTTTTAAAGGTGTAATCAATTATAAGATTGATTTCAAAGGTTTATGTTTATAATAAATTTGGATAATACACCTTCAGCAGTTCTCAAGTATGTTGAAATCAAAGTTCGAACTTGTTTAGTTTATTTTCCTCTAATTGTCCCATTTTTTCCTACTGTGATATTGGTTGCTGAAACTTTTGTCAAATTACAGTCCACATCCCAAAAACTTGTTGATTCATCTTGTAATTGCCTCTTCCTCTTCAGCGTTCTTTATTCCTTCAATATAGATCAATCTTTCTGCTCTTAGGTTGAAGTTGAAAACTGTAGCTTGCTTTATAGTTTCTTTCTTCCAGTCCGTGAGCATAAGAAATCAAATGCATCCATGGTTTGTTTTGTTACTACTATTGATCTTCTGTTTTATTACTTTTCAAGGGCTTGGGTCTTTGTTAAATTACAATAGCTTATTCTTCTTCTTTATTTATTTATTTTTTTCCTTCTAGAGTTTTGGCTCTACTAATAATGACCAACTTTCTCAACTGGAATGAACAACCAAGGCCAAATTTGATGCAACATGTTTTGACTTTGCAGTTTAACAAATTTCTTCCGATCAATGATCAAGTTTAGGTAGCTTGTCCAATTTCTATAATACTTAACTTGTGTATTATAGAAAGAGAATATAGCTTTAAAAGATGAAAGCTTAAAAAAAAAAAAAATCATATTTTGTCTTTTTTTTAATAAATTATTTATTTATAATTTGTTTGTGAATTATAGTATTTTAGTATCAACGGACTAGCATGCTTTTCGTATTTTCAAGATTTTGGATAAAGAAACTGTATTTGAATTATAAATCAAAAGCAACCTTCAAGGTTGTTAACTTTACTACTTTGACAAATTCAAAAAACTCTTTATGATCTTTGAGATTATATAAGGCCATGAAGGAGAAGTAAGAATGAGCCAATATGCACACTAAACTGTATTTACTTTGCATTATTATTAATATTTTTTTTATTTGTTTTAAGTTTTAGGCATTTTTATTTATTTGTTGATATAATGCTGCACTGACCTTTTTTTTTTTTTTAATAATCATACGTTGAATTAAAATGAGTGAATAGGGAAGAAGAAGAAGACCTTTTGATTTGTAGTAACATTAACGATAAAATGCTTTGAGATTAGAAAAAGAAAAAGAACTGAGTAATTAATAAATATTGATTTAAAATTTAAAATTTAAAATAAAAGAAAGGAAATTTCAGAGAGGAAGAAGTGAGAGCAACAGCTCCCAATAATACGCCTTTTTGTATCCCTGGAATAATAAAACTACCCTTTTGTGTGTTAAAATTGGGAGGTAGAGTTTTCCTAAATTGGTAGAAGCAACAAAATCAGATCAGCTTTAGAGATAAAAACGAGATCGGGTGAATTCGATTATGACGAGAAAAGAGTATAGAAATAAAACAACACGGCTCCAATTCGTGGGGACATGAAACCGATTCTCTGCGAATTTGGTCAATTATTCCTCGAGTTAAGCACAAGTATTATCAATTTAGTCAACTGCTGGGTTTTATTTTTATTTATATATTTATTTTTGCTTCATTCTTTCAGTGAGCTGACCTTTCAAATATTTTCACTCCATCTAAATCTTTCTTTCTCTACTTGGGCTTTCATTTCAAATAATTTCAACTCGTGTGCAAATTTCATATCCTCTCTTCCTTCTCTCCCTCTCCCTCTTTACCTTAGACTTGCGCTATCATTTTGAAGAACTTCAACTCTTGTGCATTTAATTCAATATCATATCTTTGGAAAATATATTGAGAGGTCAATCCATTGAATCTTTATACGTTTTATTTTATGCACTTTTTAAGATTGAATATGCTTTGGTTAAAAGTGCCACTATTGATAATGGATTCATATAGAAAACTTCACATTTATCATTGTATATGATGATGTTGAGTTTATGCTTATATCTTGGACTTAGATTTTAATATAAAGGCTTCTCCTGAACCTATAAAAAAGTTGGTTTGTGTATTGAACCCGATTAAAAGGATATACTGTTATACTTGAATTCATACCTTTCTAGATTAAGGAAAATTTGTAAAAATTACCTTCCCAAAATTTAGTTTTGCAAGGATTGATTGTAATATTTAAATGAATAATTATAACCCTCTTAGTTAGTTGAAATTACAAAAATATCTCTATATGAAAATAAATAAATATAACTTACAACAAACTTCAATGATTACACAACTTCTTCGTCTTTATTATCCTCGAAAAAAAAAACACTCAATGCCATAACAACGCTTATCTTTGTTTTCTTCTATTGTTCCTCAAACTTTTTCTTCCTTCTTCTTCATATCTAAAACTTCTTTTTTATTTTTATGGCACTTCATTTCATTTTGATTTTCTTATTCTCATTCGGCAAGACAAAAATCAAAATGAAATGAAGATGAAGACACTTTAGGTCTTTCAATTTTCTATAATCTCTTATTGTTCATCTTCATATTAGTGTTTAAAACTACATGATACAATCAAATGCATCATATGAAAGCAATATAATTTAAATTATGTGTTTTAAATGCTTGACTGATATGTCGACAATAGCACTAATATATAATTGTCATGATCTTCATTTCATTTTGATTTCTATCTCATTGAATGATAATGAAAAAGGTAGGCCATGAAAAGAAAAAAAAAATGTTCTACATATGAAGAAAAAGGAAGAAGAAATTTGAAGAATAATGGAAGATAACAAGATGATCTTGTTGAGTTGTTGAGTGGCGTTTGTTTGAGGACAATGAAGATGAAGTTGAAGTTATTCAGTTGTTAAAGTTCGTTGTGAGTTATAATTATTCACTTTACATACGGATATTTTTGTCATTTTACACAACAAAAAGGGTTACATTTTTTCTGTAAGACCTCACCCCTTGAAAACCATCTTTGAGGCATAATGACTAGGCTGCATTTGTACAACAACAATAATTGGAGGAAGTACATGATTACAATATTACTTCTTAATACCAATAGGGTCACTCGAGAAACCAGATATTACTATCTTTCCTTTGACCATTTGAATCTCAAATCATTATGGAAATACCACATTCCATCACATGTTACAACTACATTGAAGATATCAATTTAAAAATAACTAAGATCACTTTATAATAATTGAATTGATTCAATGTTTGTTAAACCATTGAAGATGCCTACGAAAATACCACAAGATTAAATAAATATTTACCAAAAGTTTCATGAGATTACACGTCACTTAATGCGGCTCCAAAGTTCCTTCAAACACCCTAACATGGAGAAAGTAAACATCGTATGACCTAACTCTACTGACTAATAAGCATAAGCATACGTGTACAATACACTAATAGCTGTCACATCTTCTGAAAAATCTTTAGTAACTTCTGTCACCATTATGGTCAATAGCTTCATCTTACCAGTTACCTGAAATGTTACATAAGCAGTGAGCTCAAATAGCCTATGAGATCATTCAAAATATTCAAAGCATCATTTCAAATAAAGCATATATGTTAAATACTTTTATAGATTAAATGTTTTAAAAGAACATTTTGGAGTTAATTTTGCTATATTGATTGTCGATGTGGATTCTCAATATTTATAAATACTGTTCCTTTGCAAAGACTTGTTCACAACTACTAGTCTTACAATGATTAATTTGCAATTAGTCATTTACAATGACTAGTTCTGTAACGACTAATTTGTAACAACTAATTTTATAAGGTCTAGTTTGTAACAATTAGTTTTTGTTATTTTTATCTCCTTTTTTTGTACAAATTTCATAAATTTATGTGATGACCCATGTTTTGATACACAAAAATCTTTAGGTCTGATATATGTATTTTTAAGAATTTTAATGAAAACACATGGATTTATCTCAATTTATGTCAATTTTAAATTATTTAATAGAGAAAATTAGAATAATTAAAAAAATATGATTTTGAGGAGAAAAATATATGAAATAATAAGAAAATGTGATTTCTTGAGAGAAATGATTTTTGAGATTGATTATTGAATTTTCAAAATAATTATGAAATTTTTGAAGCAATTAATAGAATTTTTGGGAAAAAATGTGATTTTTAGTGGATTATTCAATTTTTGAGAAAATAATTGTATAAATAATGGAAAAGGTGTATAATTGAAAGATTTTGATTAGAAATGAGGAATTAATGAATTTTAATAATTTTAAAAAAATGCAAAAAAATCGATATATATATATATATATATATATATATATATATATATATATATTGTGTGTGTGTGTTTATATAGAAAATGGAACTAAAGAAATAAAAACGAAAAATTAAAAAAAGGAAATTCCGTGCACAGACTGAAAATCGGTCAGGCCACAGTCTTGACTCACCAAGCTAGGCGTGCAGGCTAATGGCTCGCGCGATTTCAACCGGGTCGTGGGCTTGCCCATTCACTTGGCTGGCCCACGTGCCAAAACAGCTTTCCTGCCCATTTTTTATTTTGGAATTTCTGGGAATTTTTGGCAAATTTCAACGAGAAACCATGGATTTCCATGGTTTTAGCCATCAAGTCCCACTTCTTGAGCAAGCCAATGGGTAGTGTCAACTGATCATCTTGCATGGAAGCTCAAGGGCCATGTGGATGGCCACGTGACACCTTGTTTTGCCATACAAACACTCCCCTCCATACAACAAAACCATCACTTGAGCAAGAATGCTCTGGTTTCCAGCTCCTCCCCCTCACATTCCAAAGCTTGTGACTTTTCCATTTCTCATTCGTTTCCTTTGAAATTTGGCTCATTTCGAAGCTCTTACAACCCTCTCAAAGAGTCCCAAGCCCCTTTGCCTAAGTGCACAACCACTTGAGACGAAAACAGCTAGGAAAAGGTGTTGTTAGCCATGTTTTAAACCCAGAAAACAGAAAAACTGTGTTGAATCAATCTTTGGAGAGGTGATTCCCGGGCCATTTCAGGTTCGCTCTCGAGGTAAAACCCCTCTTTTTCTTCCTTATTACGTGTACTTCCATGTCCAAGTGGTCGAAATGAAATACTGGAACTTTGAACCTATTTTATAAAGCTATGAAACTGACTGTCTGATTAACTGTTTTGACAGTTTCTGCAAAAAGCAAACTGTGGGACCAGATTGGAAGCAGTGTTTGGGGTACCTAGAGGTGTCTGTTTGGACTAAGATCAGAGGCATTTTGAACCTAATACTTGGGATTACAAAAGGGTTAAAACCTCGAACCTAAAGCCTCTATGGTTTAGATTTTATATGCTTGCAAACATGCCTTGTTAGTTAGGTATTATGGGATTTAGAAAAATTCCAGAACACCCTTATGCATGCCATGTTTTAGAGTTGTGTTTGAAAGCAAATATGACTATGATTGCTTGCTGTTTCGAGTAAGACTTAATTAATCATAATTTCAGTATCTAAACTCTTGGATAAACAACAAGAAATAGCCTTGGATTAGTGCTGAAACTAGAGTAGATAGGCACTTGAAAACCATAGGGGATTTGAATCATTGAACAATCTGTTACATGAACAGAAAAGTAGGAGACTAGTTGATTAACCAAATAAAGGCAATTTGAGCTGAAATTTGGTCAAGAGGTCATTGGACATGTCAAATGTATGTGTACCAAATTTCAGGTCATTCTGAATTTGGAAAGTGGGTCAACCAATTCACTAAGTGACTGTCTGTCACAGGAAATACGAGATTTCATAGTCCCTGTTAATACACCTTGAAACCTTAGTAAATTGTGTCTTAAAATCATAAAATAAAATTCTAGTGAAGGATTAGGCAGTCTAGATGAAATCTGGAATGTTTCGTGTAAATCTAACTTACGGATTGATCGCAGAGAAATCGGCAAGTTCGTTGTGCAAGAGAGCAAAGAGCTCAAAATTTGGCTAAGTGTTGAAATTTGGGGACTTTGACCCAATTGACCCAATTTTGACCCAATTGACCTATTTTAATCCAATTTGGGCACTAATTGACCAAGAATGACTAGGTTGACCATGTTTGCCAGAGTTGACCAGGTTTGACCAAGTTTAACCAGGTTTAACCGATTGACCGTACCTTGACCAAGACAATTTGAGTCGATCAAAACTAAGTAGGGACAATGATATTAGAGATTAAGCCATAGTATGAATAGAATGAGATTAAGTTTGATTGATCCATATTCGAGTGAGTACTACGAGACTGGGTCGATTGTCGACGAGACATCGATGCGCAGGATCCGAGGTGAGTAGTTTGATTTAGGTGTTTTCTGTGACTTTGTATTCCTTGCATAAAACTTGTGTGAAATGACATGGTTTAAATGGTTTCACGAGAATTAGATACATCTGATTGGTTTTGAGACGTGTAGATGTACATGGGTAGTGAGACCATGGGCTTAAGGGCCGAGCGTCAGGGTCAGGGTACTTAATGTGATTGTGATAGACTCAAGGGTCGAGCGTCAGGGTTAGGGCATATGATTAGTACACGTAGCCACTGAACCCACTTGAGTCATGACACTCGAGGGTTGAGCGTCGGGGTAGGGTATTCGATGAGTACGCCTAGCTCATGACCCGCTCGAGTGGCCACTACGCCTGACTCAAGAACTGCTCGAGTGGTGACATAGGTTGGGTTTGTTGAGTTAACCCTAGCCTGGATACGTTTTTAACTGGCATTAATTTGAAATGTTTTTATAATGGATGCATCATTTATAACTGTTTTGTACTATGCCATGCGTTTAGATTTTACATTATTTTTGTTGCTCATGCATATATGCATTATTTTGGAGTATTGGTTATAGTTGACACGCTGGACTTTCTACTCACTAAGCAATGTTATTTTAGCTCACTATTCTATCACTATTTCAGGTTCTTTGGTGGCTGATAAAGGAAACGCGTGGTGATCGCGTAACTCCCTGACGACTCCTATCCCCTTTCTTTTTGGTCTTTGAGTTAGAGGTTGGTTATTCCTTATACATGTGTAAATGGTTAATTTTGTATTTTGGACAAGACAGATATGCAATGAAATGTTTTCTCTTCGTATGTTGCTTACTTTCGCTTTTAAGTGTTTTAATTATTCTGATATCGGTTGTTGTGTGAGATTGGAAAAGGGCTTAACAATGGTTGGGTGAACTCGACGTGGTGAGTGAGTTTGTCGGGCCACTGTGCCGGTCGAGCCGCCCTTGGCTTAGAGAAAGGGTCCCGACAAGACTTGGTATTAGAGCCTAGGTTCAAAGGAATCGCAAAACATTAATAAGCGAAGAACCTAGACGATATCAAAATGATTGTGAAAATCATTGAATAAAGAAGAGAAGACTAGCAATCATAAAACGTATTTTGAATAGAACATACAATGCTAGTAAACTTTTAGAGTCAAGTTTATTTTGAATGTATAAATAACCAACAACATAATTTGAACTGTAAATAGACATGCCACCTCGGCGAGGTAGAACACCACATAGGCGAGGCAGACCATCGCTCGAGCCTAGGGAGCCGAAACCACCAACACCCCTTCCTATTCAGCCCTAGTAGAACTAGATACAGAGACTCGAGGCAGTGATTAGGGCCTCTAACGAGGTTGCTCAAGCCCAAACGACCTTACTGATGGAGAGGCTAGATCGATTAGAGGCTGATAGAGAAAGAGCCTAGCCAGTAGTGCAACTTGCTCCATTTGTGCCACCGGTTGCTAGGCCACCAGTTGGGCAGGTAGTAGCACCAGCAGCCCTAACCTAAGATAGGCAGGGAAATGAGGGAGCCCATGCCTGACTCCTCAAGAGCTTCATGGATTTGCGCCCTGAGATGTTCAGAGGTGGCATCAGTTTAGAGGTAGCAGAGGACTGGTTATTGAGTATGGAGAAGAACGATGAGGCCTTGAAACTATCAGAGGCAGATCAGGTGTTGTTTTCAACCCATATGTTAGAGAGTGAGGCAGCTAGATGGTGGCATTCTACCAGGAGCATTGAGGGCCCGATCACTTCATGGGCTAGGTTTAGAGAACTGTTTCAAGAGGCTTACGTTCTCGAGATCGAGAGAGAACGTAAGAAGGTAGAGTTGTTGAGCCTACGCCAAGGGACCATGATCGTGCGAGAGTATACACTTCGGTTTCTATAGTTGGAGGCCTATGCACCTAGATTGATCGCTAACCATAAAGAGAGAGCTGAATTCTATCGGAGAGGGCTGAGGGTTGCCATCAGGCAGGCGACTTCCACATCCAAGGCTCGGACCTTAGAGGAGATCTAAAGCGAGGTCCCGCGGTATGAGATGGATGGTTTAGATGAGCACCCCGAGATTTTTGTGGTATCTGGCAGTACCCCTCAGCCACAACCGCAGTAGCAGGCCGTATCACAGACTCAGCCATCACACAGAGGTGGGTCTGGGGATCATCGAGGCCGTGGTCATTTTCAGAGGCAAAGGAAGAGGAAGTATTATGAGGCACAGTCAAGCGACACTCCTAGCCAGACCGCCACCTAGGCAGTAGCACTTGTAGCCACCCCCGTGCATACCCATCCACCAGTAGAGCAGCAGAACACATTTTCTGGGGCCCAAGGTAGAGGCCATGGATAGAATCAAAGCTATCAGGGAGGAAGAGGCCACGACTTACATGTTATTAGTGTGGACAGGTTGGACACAAGAGGGCTGAGTGTTCGACTCTTACAGTGGGTCCTACCTCTTCTGCCCCGATTATCAGAGATAGAGCACAGGCCATCACCCAACTGGACCCTGACTCGACGAGGACCTTGGTGGAAGGTATCGTCTCGCTTTGTGACTTATCCATTTATGCCCTGATTGATGTTGGTTCTACCTTGTCCTTTATTTTTGGATGTGCTGTGGATAGATTAGGACTTAGACCAGTTACGGCTCCTACTTGGTTGATGTTGCACACTACTGTTGGGGAACACATCTACCCGAACATGATCTATGAGAGATTTATACTTAGGCTAGGGGATTTTGAGACTATAGTAGACCTCTGAGTGTTGGAATTTCTTGAGTTTGATGCCATACTTGGTATGGACTGGTTGGTTGTATAGCACGGATATGTTGACTGCTTCACCAAAAGGGTTGTGTTTCAGATTTTAGGCCAACCCACTATTATCTTCCAGGGTAAAGCTTTTAATAGATAGAGTATTTAGGGCCGATTGGTGATGCAACATGAAATTGATACTCTAGCTGGTTTGACGACCATAGATAAGGCACTTGCACGACTGTCTATTGATGAGATCCTAGTTGTTAGAGATTTCCCTGACATATTCCTTGAAGAGTTGTTCGGCTTACCGCCTAAGTGGGAGATCGACTTTATTATCGAGATCATTCGAGGGATACGACTTATATCGATTCCTTCTTACCGCATGGCGCCTAAGGAATTGCAGGAATTGAAGGTCCAGCTAGAGGAGTTGTTGAGTAAGTGTTTTATTTCTTCCAGTGTGTCACCTTGGTGCGCTCTGGTATTGTTTGTGAAGAAGAAGGATGGAAGCCTCCGCCTATGTATTGACTATAGGCAGCTGAACAAGGTGACGATCAAGAATAAATATCTTCTTCCACGTATAGATGACTTATTTGACTGGCTTAGAGGTGCCAAGGTGTTTTTGAAGATTGATTTGAGATCTGGGTACCATTAGCTGAGAGCTAGGGAGGAAGATGTGCCGAAGACTGTGTTCCACACTAGATATGGGCACTATGATTTCTTGGTCATGTCGTTTGGCGTGACAAACGCCCCAGCCATGTTTATTGATCTCATGCAGAGGGTGTTCCAGCCATACCTCGACATTTTTGTGATTATCTTCATCGACGACATCTTGATCTATTCGAGGTCCCACGAGGAGCATGCCGAGCACTTGAGGATCGCACTACAGACTTTGAGAGAACATGGATTATATGCTAAGTTCAGCAAGTGTGAGTTTTAGCTATCAGAGGTTTGATTTTTGGGTCACATGGTTAGAGCTGAGGGTATTTCTGTGGACCCCAGTAAGGTAGAGGCAGTTATTAGTTGGCCGAGACTTACCACAGTGACCGATACCCGTAGCTTCTTGGGTTTAGCAAGCTATTATTACCGTTTCGTCTAGAACTTCTCAAGGATTGCAACTCCGATAACGGAGCTAACCAAGAAGGATGCCCCTTTTGTATGGATTGATGGGTGCGAAGAGGCCTTTCTTGAGCTTAAGTGGAGATTGACATGGGCTCCAGTACTAGTGTTGCCAGAGCTCGGCCGAGAGCTGACCATATATACTGATGCATCATTAATAGGTTTGGGCTGTGTATTGATGCAGGATGATAGGATAGTAGCCTTTGTAACACCCAATTTTTGATCGGACCTCTGTTCACGTGTGGATCGTTGCTCGATGAAAATCGAGATGCTACCTAAAAGTTTCGTTTTGTCAAAATCTTTTTTTTTCTACAAAATCAAGTTCATAACCCTTTGTTCACAAATCAATGTCTATAAAGTTATTCTGTGCAAGGAAAAAAAATCACAATAATTTTTTCGAATAAATCATAAGCAATGCAGCGGAATACTTTTAAAATTGTTCATTTAAACCAAAATCGTTGAACAGGGAAAGCCACTAAAAATAAAACAACCAAAATTAAATCAATGTAATCACCTTAAAATAATCCAGTAAAACACATAAGTTATAACCTCCAAGTCACCTATCCCGGACGACCTACCTTTAAGGTGTCCAATCGAGTGCGAGTATTTTGATATAGGCTACAATATTCTAAGTCCATGTGTACCTGAAAGATAAAATAAGAGTGAGCTCGAAAGCTTAGTGGATCGATCCTACACATCAGATGCATTATACAGACCCAATCCAAAACATTACAAACACTTTCAAACATTAGGCGTTTCAAACATTCATTTAATTTTGGTCGAAGTCAAAACCGGAAGAGGGTTGAGATGCCTCTCGGTATTCCTTGTGATCCAATCCAATCAAAATCATAGAGGCCTCAGGTGGTACCATCTAAAATCAATCATATCTCAGTATCACAGTCCAAGCGAGGGTACTTATTTAGACTTGTACTGTCTCCCAAAGACTTCGAGCTGTCACAGGCAGCTCAGGGTGGGAATACCTACGATCCGCCTTGTGGCTCGACAATCTCAAACAGTGATATATAGGAGATGCCACCTCGATCTGACTCGGGCTTGTCAATCGTACCGGTACGTGGATTCTTAATCGACCATCGTCTTATTTTAATTTTACAAACAATTTCATTCATGCAAACCATCACACACATCATAGAAAATAAATCAAATAATGCAGGCTATTCACATGAGTAAATAATGAGATTTACAGGTATTTTTTCCTGTTAACGTATGCCATAAATAAACAAGCACAATTTAAATCATTCTTCATCATCCAAGTAAGCCAAACAAGTTCAATCAATTTTATAACAAAGTTCTAATACTCCTAGAACTATTCAACCAAATGTTTCGAATCTTAAATCCGTATAATACAAATGAGCAAGGAAGTCACGCCCACCTGATTCCGAAGATCTTCAGGGCTCCTTGCTTTCCGTCGAGACGTTAGGTACTCCAAGATTATGATATCTGAAATTTAGTGATAAATAACATTTCTCTAGGTCTCTAATTCATATTTAATCTTATCCATAATATTCTTAAGCTCAAGTAATTTCTAAGATAATTATGGAGTTCAATAATTATTTCCAATTAATTTAAGGTTATTCTAAGTTCTAAAATTTAATATATTCTCATTCAAAATAGTTTTTGAGTCTTCTAAATTTTCTTAATTTGAAATTTCAACTTTAATAATTTACTTGTAAGATTTTATCTAATAACTTCATCATCGTAATTTAAATAATTTATTTACAAATCTTTTCATAAAATTAGATTTCTAATAGCTTAATCTTTAAAATTTGAATAATTCATTGATATCAAAATTAATTTAATTACGAACAAAATAAGACTTCTAATTGTTTTAAGTTTAGTTTCAGGCCTAAGATTTTTTATTTTTGTGATAAAATATTGTAAGATTCTAAAGCTTTATTATTTATTTATTTATTTTCCTAAACATCTAAAATGAGTTAGGCATATATGTCTGATTACTCTCGAATTAGTTTAAAGTTGAGAAAGTAAAATAAGTAAATATAAACATTTAAATTTTTAATACTTTTCCAAATTTCGAGTCTCAGTGCAAAATTCACAGGCATCGATTAATATTTATTTATTTATTTTTTTAACATAGGAAGATTAAATAGAGTTTTAAATTCATGTTTTTCCTAATAAAAGTTTAAAATTCTAAATTTCCCTCTATGCATCTAAATTGAAGAAAATACTTCATTTCAAGCAATTGAAATTTCTAATATTTTAAAATTTACCTTTTCCAATTCATATTGGCAACTCGACATCGTTCGTCGTCTTCGATGTGTGAATGACGTCCCGCGAACGAACTCGTACCGTACATCAACTATCACAATTTCGTTTCTCCTTGCACACATAGCAGTCGTTCGTCACCCCCCATGGCCAAATTGTCTTCTATCTTCTTATTCAGCCATCACCACTCAAAAATCCAAATCTCAAAGGTTGAAAACGTTCCAAATCAGCAACTCCCAGCCACATCACCAATTCTTCACCAATTCCATAACCATTGAATTCAGCCACCACGGTTTGCAGGTGATCTCCTTCGTCCCAAAAATGCACCACCATTGCTAAACCAGAATTTTTTTAGTTGTCATCGTCCTCATTCATCACGTTCACAGCTCCAGAATTTCACACACACACACACATCAGTTCACGGCAGCTCAAATCACACCACTTCCTATTGTTCATCGTCTTCTTCAGCCCGGTCTCCCCCCCCCCCCCCCCCCCCCCCCCCCCCCCACCCCCCCCCCCCCCCCCCCCCACCCCCCCCCCCACCCCCCCCCCCCCCCCCCCCCCCCCCCCCC
>JAJIYU010009309.1:0-17149 GCA_030144865.1 Tinospora cordifolia | reverse complement strand
TAGTTAAAGTCTATAATTAAAAAAATCTAATTCAATTTTTCTTACTCTTCACTTTCGGTCCAGCTAGCCAACACGTTCTTCATCTTCATCAATTCCTTCTTTGGTCTGCAATGAGCAGCTCGTGTTCAACTCGGAAATCACGCACAGCAGCAGCCATCTCCATTTTCTTCATTTGTCTTCCTCTGTTCGGCAGCCCGCGAGCAGCAGCAGCAGCGCACAGCTCCATCACGGTTGGCCATCTCAAACCAATTCATGGCACCAGTAACACATCTTCTTCGTTTCTTCTATTTCCTTCCTCCGTGTGTGGTCCACGGCAGTACAGCTGCTTCCTCTTCATTTCACAGCCGTGACGAGCAGCAGCGGCTCCCATTTCCTTCTTCACGTCCAGATTGCAGCCGCAGCAGTTTTCCCCTTCCCATTTCGTTCTCTGCTCGGCGACACCAGCAGCAGCAGCAGCATTACGCTGCTCTGCTTTTCTCCTTCCCCTGCTTCAGTCTTCGTCTTCCTCGGTTAGCAGTAACAGTAGCATGCAGGAGCAACAGAGCACCCTGCTCTGTTCTCCCGGTCTCTCCTCTGTCCATTACACCCTTGACCCGTCTCATCGTCTTGTTCATCCCACGGCAGCAGCTTGAGCGGAACGACCACCAGCAAGCATCCCAACCACCGGCCCATGCTCTGTTTCAATCCAACGCAGCAACAGCTTCTGCTCATCTTCTTCTTCCACGGTGTGCAGAACACGAGCAGCAACTTCGTACTCATTTTTCTGTTCTTCAATCAATCCCTTGCTCTATTTATAGATACAGTGACAGTTCTCGAAAACTCTTCGACGCACCGCCCCGAATTCTTCCAATCGGTTCTCCTGTTCCGGCTTCTTCAGTAAGCCAACGACCCCCCCATCTATTGTTGCTCAAGTTTATTTAGTAAATTTCTGTTATAATTTTATAGTCTGTATTTTATGACTTTTAACCTTCCTCATATAATATATACATGTACAAGTATACATATTAATCTCTTAGAATTTTAACTCAAAATTTATTTTATTTATTTCAAAATTCTTTTATCGTTGTGTTCGCCGGCATCGCAACATTTTCATTTATTTTCTTCAACCACGATTTCTAAGTATTTATTTAATAATTGTTATTTCTTATTCTATTTATCGCTATTAATTTGCTAAAAATATTTTATTTTATTTATCTAATTATTTACTCACGACGTGACACGCTCTCGAAGTAACGGAGTGTTACAAATTATGCCTTATTACCTAAGCATGTGACCATAACAAGTAACTAAACATTCATCATGAAGTTTCAACATTCAATTTAAGCAGTTCAATCATTTTATTTACTTCAAGCAATCTTAGCATGCTTCTAGGTACTCATCTAAGTAAAACAGACATCATATTGGTATTTTAAAAATCTAAGAAATATTAGGAAGTACAATAATCACACCCACCTTTTTTTTTGAAATCCCAATGATTAGACAAACTTGAAATGGTGAGTGACTTTGTCGACTAACTATGCTAGTCGGACCACCCTCCAGCCTAGGAAAATGGCCTCGACAAATATATATATATATATATATATATATCAAAGACCTCTTAATTTGCTATGTGTCACCTCTTTCTTTTATGTTAAACAATCAAAATTATCTTTCTTTTATAAATAAAAGCTGAGAAATAAAAAAAAAATAAAGCATTAAAGTTATTTTGGTAAAAATCTAATCAAATATATAATTATCCCTCTTTTCTTAATGAAAAGCTACAACTATAAAATAACAAAATTAAATATGAAGGTTATTTAGGTAAAAATCTAGTAAAATATATGGTTGTCTGATTTTTAGATTATTATATACGTAAATATATCAAAAAAGGGTTGTCATATTTGCCTTCGCCACCGTTGCCATCTTTTACTCTTTTCTTTAGAAATAAAATAAAATAAAATAAAATTTTGGATATTTCACAAAAAAACTAGATCAAGTTATCATTTTTTACTTTTATTTTTTCTTTATTTAATGAAGAAATGGTCATTTTTTATTCTTAAAACTATTCAGCTCAAACAATTTTTGTGTCTAGCTAATCAGCACCATTTATTTATTTATTTTTAACTAAAAACTAATCTTTTTTATTTATAGTCATCTCATTTTTAATTTAAATAAAGTGTAACTACCAATTGATTATTATTATTATTATCATTTTATTTGTTTTCTGGCCACGTGAATTTGGCCAAGAAAAAGGGTTTTTCAACATAAGCTTAAGTGCAAAAAATAAAAAATAAAAAATAAAAAAGTTTGAATGGGTCCCCAATAGACAGGAAAAGGTATAATTTTACTGTTCCTGTAAGAATCAATGGACCTTTTGGTCATTTTTGTAATCACCGTTGCTGACATTCGAAAACCCTTTAGCTTACTTTGTAGTACGTGTTTCTTGTCTTTATGCATACTACTTTTGTTCGAGATGCTCACGATCAAATTGTATCATCGCTTTCGAGTTAACGGCAACCGCAAGCTTTCTAAAAGGCCAAAAACCCTCGTGTGGTCACAATTTGGTCACGTTAGCATTTCATTACGAATGGCGCAATGTCCATTAACCTTCCACAACAAACCCAAATAGGAATATATCGTCTTCGACGTATTATTAAATAAATCTCAAATTATGTCTGACCATATGACTACGAAGAATCTTACCACCGTTTATGTTTTCTTTTTTCTCTTTTCTTTCCTTTTTTTTTCTTCTTTTTCTCTGTTTTTTTTCTTTTTTTTTCTTTTTTTTTGGAAGCTGTCAAGAAAGCTACAAATTTTGAGCTTAATAACAACATATGCCATGTTTTAATTAACTAAGTTACTTTAAGCAACTCATGCACAGTAACAAATATCATTTTCTCTTCCTCGAGTTCTGTTAAAGTTGCGCGATCGACGAAACAGTTTTATAAGCGGTATTGCTCTTCTTCACTCATGCGTTAGGCAAGCCTTAATAGGAGTATAGAGAGTGATGTCCTTTAATATATAGGTGTATAGATTTTCTCTCAAAAAGTTAAAAGAAGTGTATTCAATTAATATTTCTTTAAACTTTTATAGATTTTCTTAAGTGCTTGACTTTTGTCTGATCCATAGATTTTTAAACAATTTTAGAATTAAAAAATTTTTATTGATATTGATAAACTTTCATTAAGTTTAGAAAATTATAATTGAGTTTTATGAACTTCGTAAAACTAATAATTGTAGACATTCGTAAAATTATTATTATTACTATTATTTAAGTTTAAAATATATCTTGTCATTCACTAACATTAGTTTCTAGTGGAAAATGTAACATTGATATGATAATATTATAAATTGCTTGAGTCATGAGTTTGTTAATGATATTGTCGACATCAAATTTTGAATCTTAAATTTGTAGCATAACTTTAAAATAAACGAAATGATTTACCATGCCAAGATCACGAACTTGACCAACAAAATCTTGAAGATTATAGCGTATACCTTAAAAAGAGCTAAGAATTGTCATCAATTTGGAAAGCCACAATCCACAAAAAAAAAATATTTCCTTTAGAACATATACATATTAGTAAGAATGTATAACCTTCATAATCATGAATCTTTTACTATAGATAAAAACAAATATATAGTAGTAAGTTAAGAAAATATCATAAGTAATTACTAAATGATATAAACTAAATAAAACACACCTTGTGGCACTTTGTGTCTATTTTCAAAGGGAGATAAAATAGATGTGGGAGGTTTTCCAGAAGGATCCATCATATAGAAATAATAAAAAAATTTGGATGTATAAATATCTATAATAGGAGACAGAGTGTAGATATTATCTTATGATTGGATTATGAATATCCAATTGGATATGAAGAGTTTGAAGATGTAGATCGGATAATTTATATAATATACATATATAATCAGCTAAAAGTAAAATATAAATTATATTAGAAGTTTACAAAAATCTTTACAGTAGAAAAAAATTTGTAAGGTTATCTATATTTATTTTTAAGTTAAAAAAAAAAAAGGTTTACCAAAGTCTAGGCTAATAGAACCTACACCAAAATCAATTGCAATGCACCTAGACTTTAATAAAGTTGATAAAAAATGTTATTAAATAACTTTAGACTTTAAATAGACTTTCTTAAAACTAAATAAAAGTTTACATTAAATATACCCTTAGACTTTTATACACATTTTTAAAGGCAATAAGAGTTTTTATTGAATATTCATAGACATTCATACACATTTTAAAGTCTATTAAATATACCATAACTTTGTAAAATTTTATAAAAGTTTAGATTAAATTCGCCAAAACTTTAAAACGCCTTCAAAGTTCACAAAAGTCCAAAGAAACCTAATTGAATACATTTCCTAAGTTTATTATGTAAGAGAGTTCTCCTTAAGCATAGGTATTATGATCGATCAATCATTCACTATACGATAAACACTTGTAAACAAGTTTTGTCAATTTTACTATCTTATTCAGTTGTGACAAAGAAGATGATTAGCCAAACTAATAAAGTGTTAGCAATCTAACGATGCATGTATCTTTTTAATCAATCTACATGATAAAACTTTATTTTACCAAAGAAAAATTCTAATTAAAAAAATCATTGATGTAACTATGTTTTTTATGTAATTCTAAATTGCAATAATCACTTTTGTGAATAAGTAATATATATTTTAAAGGGTGTATTTAGTTATCGAAAGTTGAAAATGTCTCAGATATATAAAATTGTAAGTCGAGCACCTAATTAGTTAGCATGTTCATTTAACATTTATCAACTTGTTCAAAATTGTTAAAGAAAAAAAGCAAGAGCTTTCAGAAATCCATTACTTGAACTTCAAGATGCAAATCCCAATTCACAAAAACACACACGTCTATATACAAAATTTCAGCTGAAAATTTCTCACATATTTCATGATATTAGCCTCTTCACGTATAGTTACATTAATTGACAACCCTGCTCGTTCCAATATTGAATTGGATCAGCTGTTACTCTTAAATGTTGTGCTCAATTTTGAGGTTTGAGGGAGGCAAAAAGCAATCCATGGACAAACCCCAAACATTAAAATCCACCTCCTCAATCACCCACGTCTCCTCCATCTTCCTCTTGTGATTAAACGACCCTTCTCCATACCTGAAAAGGGTCACCGTTGTCTTTCCTCTGTGTGCAATATTGATTCCTTCTATATACTGGTAATCTTGTATCACAGACTCCATACTTATCTCCCAAAACACACAATCGTCTTCTCCTTTGGAAATTCTTAGCAAGTGGGTGTCCTCCAATTGCACCAACAAACCACTTCTCTGGCTAAAATAGCCCCATATGGTATGATGGATGATCTCAAAGTTCTCGCTGCTTCGCGCCTTTAGACTAGCCGGGCTTGATTCTAGCTTCAAGATAAAGCAATCCTCGTCCTGAATGATCCTCTCTCCTATGCACATTGCATCCCCGAATAAGTTTGCTGTAGCCCTTGGATCTAATCCCTTGAAAGAATACAAGTTCCATGATCAATTCTAGCACCTTACTTCTACATAAATTGAATACTAATGTGCACATATTATTGTAGAGACGTGTAAACCAAAATATCGGTCATGAGCAAATTAGTTAACATCTCATCATCATTAATATTAATGCCTTCAAAGTAAAATTTTACACATATTTAACCAGAGAACAATATTGATATTAGTAAAAATTTAGACTTTCCCAATATTAGAATTAAAGTTGATGGTATATGTATAAGTTTATCACACTAAATATAAGATATCATATTCATTAGTATTAGGGCCTTTTGGAGTAAATGTTAACCCTTAGGGTCTAGGGATGAAATTAGTATTAGTAATGTAAGCCGTTGGTTCCCACCTGAACAGGCATCACGGAGAGTTGCATGAACATTCGTATGTACCTGTAGAAAACGTCGCAAGGGTCTTGGGGGGCCTCTTGAGGCATGTGACTGCTGGTGAGCGAATTGCCTCCAGGCCACTTTACCATTGCTCCCAGCACTCAATTTGCATCCAGAGACAACGAGCTCTAGTGACCACAAATCAGGATTCTTTTGCCAAAGAACGAACCCTCCAATCTCACCATTCTCCTTAGGCTTAACGTTATCATCACCAATGTGAAACTCTGAAGCACTCATCTTCACCTGCCCAATTGCGTACATGCTATGCACAGCATTTAACGCTGGTTGCCCTCCGGTCGCCGCTACGTACTGCTGTACTATGTATTTCGCCGTAGAAGCTTCCTAATAAAAATTAACAAAATTAATTAATGGGTCTAGAGTTTATTAATCTGATAAAATTTTATTTAGAGAGAGGGAGAGAGAGAGAGAGAAATTTGGAATTGTTAATGATGAATTAATTACGATGGAGGTGTCTCTGATGGGTCGGTTGAGGGCTGGACCGGTTGGGACTTGGAGAGGGAGAAGTGGAGAGCCAACGACATTTAGGAGGAGCTGAAGCTCTGCGTTGCGTCCTGCAATGGCGTTTGGAGCCGTAGATTTATCTACAGATTGAGATTTCATTAAAGCACAAGTGCTTCGCCATCGGAGAAGGGCGTTGTTGCCCATTTTCTTGAACATTTCTTCTGGGATTGGGACTTCGAGGACGGTGTCCAAGCCATCTTCTTGTTCGATATTGGGCCACAGCTTCCTCATGGAACGAAGATTGATTAAATTTAATTTGGTTAGTTTTAGTTTTGAAGAAATTAAGATGGGTTTAAAGGGAAATCGAGCCTTTTAGCCGCGTGTAGCCCTTGGTGAGTCGTGAGTGACCTGTTTAGACGGCAAGGGTTGGTGATGGAAAATGTGAGCGTGCGAGCCATCACGGTTGAGGCTCCCCTTGCTTCTAGCAGTCGTGCCACCACGATTTTAACGGGACGCATTTTTTTCTTTTTTAAAGAAGTTTTAGAAAGAAATGCCTATTTCAAGACAATGCATACATGGTGAACCAAGTGTTTCCTGGTTTCCAACCATGTAATCCTACATCTTTTTGGTTGCACTCTCTTTTTATAGGAACAGCAATAAAAAATTTCATGCTTACATTCCGTTTGGTATAGAATTAAATTATTTTTAAATAATAGAATAAAATAAGATTGAATTACATAATAATCAATTATACTATTTTAGATGAATATGTTTAATCCTGCACTTGAATAGTAAAAAGTGGATTCAAACAAAAATATTATATTTTATGATGTCTCTAAAGGGATGAGATTAAAATTAATCTTGAACCCACTAACTTATTCTAATATTGTTGAATAAAACAATCTCAATTAAATTTATGAGATTATTTTATTTTATTTTGTCTAATCTTATTTATTTTCTATCATATCATTCCCCTATTTAATCTAATTTTATTCTTATCATATAAAAATAAACGGTCTTGAGTGTTAGCTAAAGTGATATAAACTTGTTCTTTTTAAAAAAAAAAAAAGTTGTGCGGTATATACAAACCTTCTAGTTTTGCAGAGCAAGACTTTGAAAGATAGAAAAAAACAATTCTTAAAAATTTAAAGACAAAAAAGTGTTGTATTACTATCTTTAGTCAAAAGAAAATTTCAGCACAATTTTTATAAGGACGCCAGATTAATGCTTTTGACAGCATATTAAAATCTTAATAGTAAATTAATTTTTTTTCATAATAATATTAATTTTATAAAAATAATAAAACTACCATTAAATGATATAATAAATAATTAAAAATTGTAGTTAAACATATTTAAAATCATTTCTGACGCTAAAATATTTTTAGTAAAATAATAAACTTAAATCCTATAAAAATAGTAAATTTAGGGTTTTTTATATATAAAAAAAACTGGCGTGATGAAGAAACAATTATAAACAATAATTAAACAAACATTTTATTAGATATAACAAAGAGTATCATGAAACAGACTTAACATAAAAAAGTACATAAGAAGGTAGTTTCATTAAATATTAAACTTAATTTTGCTAATATAGCAATTATTAGTTGCGATAAAAATAATAAGAAAATTATTTTCAGGATAATAAAATAATTATTCCATGAAAATATGAAAATTATCATCATTATGATTAGAAATTAGAATAAATGTAATTATTAATCAACATTTTAACCAAAAATATTTAAATTATGTTTTACTTAAACTACAAAGTTTCGTTTGATTAAAACAATATTTATATTTGTTCTACATATAAAGCAAATATTTTTTTAGTACCTGAATGTTGTTTTTTCTAAGAACGCCAAAATTACCCCTAAAATTTTAATATTGGCTTAAAATTAAATTTAACAAAAAAAAAACAAAATTATGGATATTTTTGTTAAATTCCACAACCTTCTAAAAATATTGTCAAGTTGTCAGCCCCATTACTTTAACAAATTATCTTAAATCGATCTGATGCTCTCTTTCTTTAGTTTAGCCACATTTTCATAATAAACCTGTTTAACCTTTATTTTATGACTAATAATCTTTTATATTCCATCTAAAATGATCTTTTTTATTATAAAATATTTCTAAAAATTGAAGAACTCAAAAAGAAGACAAGAACATAAGAGAAAAAACTTTCTTGTAAAATTATTGTGTGATTGAACATTCTTATATGCTAGTTATCGGGAAACAAAATGTATAAGTTACAATGGTTTAATAATAAAAATAAATATGACAATAAATGACCATCTATTTGGAGTTGAGGAGTGGAAAACATGAGAGTTATAAACATAGTTGTGGAATATACAAATAGAGTATGGTACTTATATATTACTTCCCTTGTTGATGATATTATTAAAGATCTCTAAGTTGACGCATCCCAACGTTATGAACAAACTTTTCCAATAGTGTAGTCAATAAAACCTTTATAAACATATCTGTCAAATTTTTACTTATTTTGAACTTTAATATCACAATTCATTTGAAGATCATGTGTGAAGAAGAATTTTGACAAAATATGTTTCATTTTCTCTCTTTTTATATATTCTTCTTTTAGTTGTGTAATGCAATCCGCATTATCTTCTTATAATATTGTTAGAATACTATATCTTTGAAGATAAACCACAAGTCCCTTCAATATGTTGAGTTATCAATCTTAACTAAATATACTCTCGACTTGCCTCATGAATCACTTCTTTTTCACTCATCATTGTGACCTCTATTTTTCATTTCAACATTTATGATTCATAGACATGTCCCTAGGGCCATTCTGATTGTCTAAAATCTCAATCCATCCTCCATTCTTCCTCAACTTTACCCTCTCATCTGTTAGTATCTCAATCCTCCTACACCTTGAAGGTAATTTGTGGTCATCATTCCACTCACAAAAATCCTCTCCTAATACCAAAGTACACAAAGCCTCTCAATGTTTTTTTTTATCTATCCTCTACTCAGGTCAAACTATAGTCAAGATCAGTGGTCTTTCTTTTAAATTATAACATGGCCTGCCTCAAGGTACAAGTGTGATAGTATTTTAAAGTTGACTCAAGTGCACACTCATAACAATAATAACAACCTATATTGTTTGATTTTTTCATTATAACTTGATCATTCTTGTTTAATCCTTTGTTGTTTTCGTTCATGCTCACAATTTTGCTTTCAAAGCTCCCCCAAACTTATATAATCACACACATTTCAATTTGTACCCACATGTACACACAAACAAAAGTAGGAAGTTCAACTTCATTAGCAATATTGAATAAATATAACTTTTTCTTTCTTTTTCTTTTCTATATATACTTTTTCTTTTCTTTAAAACAATAAAAACAAAAGCAAAACTGAAAACATATGTATCTCAATTTCAGCATCCCTTCCTTTTACATCATCAGAATAAGCAGTATTATAATTATGAGTGCACGCAAATAGGTTCAACTGAGATATGCATAATAGGATAAAGTGTTTATTAAATAATTGTTTAAGTTTGTAACAAGAAAACATGTCTTAAGGCTCAAATTGGCTGCAAGGGACTACTAAGTACTGAGACCGACCTTTAGGCTAGAACTCAAACAATGATGACCTAAATCATTTCCCTCCTAAAATCATTCATAAGCAGTGTTCAATATAGATTTAATTATTTTAAGAGTCTATGAGAAATTCTCTCAACTTGTGTTATAGTTTTCACTCCTCGCTTCTTTAGTTTTTGAATTATCAATCTATCTAAGACTAAAGAGTTTTGTCAAAATCAAAATTTAGACAAACCAAGCACATAAATTGTTTGAACATACCCTAGTTCTTTGTTTCATCACACTACATGAATTTTCAATCTCATAGGTCACTCAGTGAGAATTTTCAAAAATATGGCATGAATCTAGCCTAAGTGACTCATAGAATATGCACATGTCCTAAAATTAAATGAATGATCATGATATTTAAATGTAATGTCAGAATTTCAATAATAAATATTTCTGTGCATACCTATAAATATGTAGTTTAGAAGAAGTGTGGTACTCAATATACATAAATATAAAGAAAATTAACCTAAAATTAAAGAAGATTTTCTTCAATGCACACCCCAAACTTCAACTATGCTTTGTCCTTAAGAGCACAACTTCACTATGCACACATATTGAGGAGAATATGCTAAAACACAGGCATTCTTACACACATTTGCAATTAGAAACCTGCATAAAACAAAAAGATGACAAGTATTAGTCGAGTTGTTAACTAAAATGCATGTTTTTTTTTCTGCAAAACTAACATGCATGCATACCTAGGAAATTAAATTAAACCATAATAAAAATAAAATGAAATAACTGAAAAGAAAAATCAATCGTTGCCTCCCACTAAGCGCTATATTTAATGTCATTAGTTTGATGTGGATATGGATTAACTGAAACCCAATTTGTTGATCTTGCTGAACACCTTGGCTTTGGGCAATTCTTGCTTTACATATCAGGTGGCTACTAATATTTCAAAACTGGGTGATGTGACTGCTTCATAGGAATTATTTGTGCATTATGTGCATCAACTAGCTCTTCAGTAGTGTAGCTATGTTTCCAGTGTACTTGTACACCTTCCCTTTATCGAATTTAGAATCTTTAACCTTAACATCAAGAAGGCGAGTCCTTTCAACTTCTGCTTGACTATTAACTTACAGCACATTAATTTCCTTACAATCTTGCACTTCATCAGGCGACTTCAAAGATAGATATATGTTGAAGACAACTTTGCTTTCAATTACTCGCAAGGCAAGCTCTCCTTTTTGTACATCAATGATTGCGTGGCCTGTAGCTAAGAATGGCCTCCCAAGAATCAGTGGTATCTCTCCATCTTCTTCCATATCTAGTACTACAAAGTCAGCTAGGAAGATAAATTTATCAATCTTAATAAGCACATCATTAATAATCCCTCGTGGATAAGTGAAAGAATGGTTTGCAAGCTGAATGGTAATAGTTGTAGACTTTATCTCTAACAGGCCCAACCTTCGGTAAACTGAAAGCAACATTAAGTTTATAGTTGCCCCCAAATCACAAAGAGCTTTCTTAGCTGTTGTTTTGCGTATAGTGTAAGGTATGGTAAAAGTTTTGGGATCTTTCAGCTTTTGTGGCAACTTCCTCTGAAGGATGGCACTGCACTGCTCTGTGACCTTCACAGTCTCATAATCTTCAAGTTTTTGCTTTCTAGACATAACTTCTTTCATAGACTTGGCATAGTTTGACATCTACTACAATGCCTCAACAAAGGGGACGCTTTTATGAATTTTCTTGACCATATCCAAGTGTCATGCAAACTATTCATCCATATTCTTCTTATAAAACCTCTGTAGAAAGGGCAACGGAGGAGGTTCAAGCTTTTCAGGGCCTTGAATAATTATGCCTGAATGTCTCACCTCTGCTTTCTATTTGGGATCTCTCTGCTCTATCTTTACTAGTTGTTTGCAAGAACTGGCCCTTTGGACTTATTAGAATCATCAACTAGCAATGTGGGCCTAGATGGAATAGGTGGGGTCTAGAGTTTTTTTTCTCGCTTCTTGTAAATATGGCCTTGCAACTTTCTTTTAGGTTCACTTGAGTGTCACTGGGGAAGGAATTGCTTGCTGGCTAGAGGGTGCTTGGGATATGTGTCCCATTTGAGTCTCAAGGTTCTTGCCTGTAGCATTTATGTTCCCTATTTGCACTTTCAACTTGAAACTTTGTTATTATTTTGATCTATCTTCTTAGTCAATTCTTTAAGGAAATGGGCATGCATATTTATTATCTCGTCTAGTTTGTCCTCCATAGACAGTTTCTTTTCAATCAGGCTCTGCTGAGGGACATAACTTGGTGGACTTTGTAGGATATTTTTGTTGTTAGCATAAGAAAAATTTTCATGCTGACGGATCCCTCGATGATAATATTGAGGCATATTGTTCATTTGCTGTTGCCCTTGAAAGTTACCAAAATGGTTAAGTGCACTGAACTACTCTATAGATGCTTCTTAAATAAGGGATGCCTTGTGAGCTTCAACTATGGCAAAAATTGATTGATTCTATTGAGGTTGAAACTCGCAATTACCATACTTCTCTGCCCATGAGTTCATTTGGTTGGTCAGAAAAGCTATTGTGCTTTTAGAGCTGTGATTTCATCCACTTCATGCGTACCAACCCCTTTCTCTCTGTTCCATGTCCATAGGCGTTAGCTGCCATTTCTTTAATAATATGTGTGGCCTCTGTAGTGGACTTTCCCATTAAGGACCCTAAAGTTGCTAAATCTAACAAGGGTCGAGTAGGTGGTGTCAGACTACTATAGAACATCTAAATCTGTAGCCATGGGAGATAGCCATGATGAGGACATCTTAATAAATCTTGGAACTTTTGCCGAACTTCCTAGAGAGACTCAAAATCTAACTGCTTGAACGAGCTAATTTCACCCTTAGTCGATGCACCTTGCAGGAGTAAAATACTTCTATAGAAATTTCTAAGCCATTTCTTCCCAAGTGGTAATGCTACCTAGTAGGAGAGTCTGCAGCCATGTCCGCACCTTATCCCTCAAAGAGAGAGGGAAAAACCTTAATCTCAATTGATCTTCAGTCACCCTCTTCATCTTAACAGTATCACAAATTTTCATGAATGAGTTCAGGTGTGCCATTGGATCTTCAGTAGCTAAACCCCCAAATTATTGTTGTTGCACCATAGTAATTAGATAGGGCTTCAACTCAAAGTTCTTAGCATTGATAGGAGTTCGAGCAATCCCGGAGTAGTTATTATTGAGCACAGACTTGAAGAAATCCCGAACTGGTGCGTCACTATTAGTGCCAATTGTAGATCTATTACTCGCTACCATATCAAATATATGGCTTCTAGCTTCCAAGTAAATTTGCCTGATGGTCTTCAATAGATCTGGATCGTTCAACCTAAGAGAAATTCTGGTCATTCAAAACCTGAAACACCATAAACAAATCAACAAGATCAAGTGTATCCAATTAAGTGAAAAAAATAAAAAAATAAATAAATGCCTTCATTAAAATTTAACCAATTTCAATTGGTTTTAGATTGTTAACATTATTCCTTAGCATTAACACCAAAAACTTGTTAAGATCACTACAAGTGTACAAGATCGCAATAGTAATATAGGGTAAGAGACTGAATATCATCTTCAGGAAATGGTTTATGGCTAATAATCTCAAATCCTAATTTAATTTTAGTTTTAACTTTATTAAGGCTTCAAATCAAGGTTTCAATACTTAAAAAAAATATAAAAAAGAAAATAAAAAATTGTTGATTTTAAAACTGTATCAATTAAGATTCTAGGATAGTAAAATATCATGTATTCACCTTTAATCTTTATTTCAATTAACCTGATTCCTATTCTTACAGGTTATAACACTAATCATCAAAACCCTATCTCAAGGTGTCTTAATACTTATTAGTTTCTTCCCTAGTAGCCCTTCTCGAGGTGACAATTAACAAACTAATACAATAAACTCAATAATCACGTGCAACCTCGTATAGAATCAACAACCTTTTAGTCAATTGATTCTTCTAGGTTTATACTCTGATTATCCAATTGTTGAACCTCTGTCTCGAGTTAATTCAACAATCTAAAATCAATTTATAGGTGGCCAATCAATAAAAAGCATTAGGAACATAGAGTATAAAGAATCACAATACCTCAGAATAGATTAATCACAATAAAGAATCAAAGGTTCGTACAATCTAAATTACATCCTAGAAATCAAAATAACTTAGCTAGACATAATTTTTAGTTCACAACACAAAGAATTAAACAAATTAAAGATTATACTGTATAGACTCGATCTTGTTCTCGTCTTCTCCCTCGTTATGCTCTTTACTTTGCTCTAGCCGTCAATAGCAAATAGAGCTAGCAACTGAATCATAAAAATTGTAATACATAAGTCTATTTATACTTACTCTCTTAAGACTTGTGTAAAACATAAAATAAAACCCTAAAAATGATCCCCTAATCGTAGTATCATGGTATAGGACCGTGATAACACGATACACCAAAAATTTGAACTTTCCACGCACAATTAATTAATTTTTCTTGCATCTTCTATTTTACTGGTATTCGCCATTTCGTGTGTTTTGTGAGCTTTGGCCATCGTTTCCAACTTGTTTCTTAGGTGTATGCCCATTTTCAGTTGATCTAAACTTGCACAAACAACAGAAAACCTTTATCGAACATTAAATCACAAATGTAAACACTTAAAACCATATTGAAATTCTTTAAATGTATAAATAACATGCAATTCTAATATAAATGAGACTGCATCTAATTATAAAGAAATATGTCCTATTTCCTACCTAACGCATGCAAAACATATATAGAATATATATAATAATGTTAGTATGCAATGCAACTAACACCCTATGTTAGCTACGTTGCGCTGTTTAAGATAGAGTGAAGACTTCAAATAGTTACTGGAGGAGGATTTAGAAGAACGGAAAGAGATTCATGAGATACTCGTGATACGAGAGCATATAGAGGTATTTCCAGACGAATAGCCTAGACTACCAGCATACAGAAAAATCGAGTTTAAGATTGAATTGCATCCAGACACAAATCTTATAATATTTTCGCCTAATAGAATGGCACTAGTGGAGTCAATTGAGATGAAGGCACAGTTAGATGAACTCCACGAGAAAGGATTCATTAGACTTAGTGAAGAAGAATGACAGATCCATGAGGTTGTGTGTTGACTACACGAAGACAAACCAGGTTACTGTGAAGAATAAGTATCCCTTGCCCAGGATCAATGACCTATTTGATCAATTAAGGGGAGCAACCCACTTCTCCAAGATTATTATAAGGTAAATATACCATCAATTGAGGATATGAGAGTTAGATATACACAAGACAACCTTTAAAACTCGATATAGGCACTTCGAGTTCACAATAATGCCATTTGGTTTGAGCAATGCACCAGCTACATTATTGAATCTGATGAATAGAGTTTTTAGACAATACTTGGATCAGTTTGAAGTGATATTTGTGGACTATATACTAATATACTCCAAGTCAAAGGCAGAACATGTAAAGCACTTGAGAATTGTGTAGGAATGAGTTGTATGCTAAGTTCAACGAGTGCGAGTTTTAGATGAAGAAGGTCAAGTTTTTTGGCCATGTTGTTTCAGTTGTGGGAATATTGGACACAGATAAGGTGGAGGCAATGGTGAACTGGAAGCAACCTGAGACGGTTACGAAAAGTAGTAGTTTATTAGGTTTGACAGGATACTATCGCAAGTTTATCCAAGACTTCTTGAGGTTAGTTGGACCCATGACTAAGTTAACCAAAAAAGGAGTCAAGTTCATTTGAGATTAAAAGTGTGAACAATAATTCCAAGAACTAAAGAAGAGGTTAACTTCAACACTCATATTGGTCACTCCTACACATGGTGTGGGACATATCTTATATATTAATGCAGCACAAAATGGCCTAGGTGTAATTTTGATGTAAGAAGGAAAGGTCATTGTCATGCCTCACCACAATTGAAGATCCATAAATAGAATTACCCTACACATGATTTGGAGTTAGCTACTGTAATACTGAAACTTGTACAAAATTTGATGAATAAAATTAAATAAAATAATTTGAGTAATGTATATAATGGGAAATTAATGGAAATCATGGTGCAAAAGAAGTACGATTCGATGTGCAAAAAGGTCAGCAAATTAGAACGCAAAACAAAACAATGCATACAAAATTTTCATTGATTACCGCGATAATGGAATCTACTACTGCAGTAGTGTTCTGAATGCCCAGAAATTCAATTGGAAATAGTGCATTGATTACTGTGGTAGTTTATAGCGATAGTACACGTGAGGCATACACAATAGGATTTTGGAAAGTTTCTAAATGATTGTTGAAAGCTTCTAAACACTTTGACAACTTTTATAATCAATACTTACTAATATGTATGTGTGGGAAACAAGTAATATAGAGAATTAGAAAGATTTCTATAATGAAAACCACCCAAAAGCTTCCTAAACCTATCAATTATAACTCTATATAAACCTAAGCTTGAACACTCATTCTCATCACTCAAGCAAGTGCAAATCAATCTTTTCTTGTTCTCCTAGTAGTTTCTTAGCATTCTTTCCACTCTCTAGCTATTCTACACAACAATTGGTGTAGTGGGAAGGAGGAAGAACAAGGTTCTGCACATAACCTATTGTTGGACGAGTATCTTGATCAACTAGAGAATTCCAAGGATCAATAGAGGTATAATGATCCTATCTTAGTCCCTAATATTTGTTTCTTGGTCTAGAAGTCAATATAGTAGGATGCCATGGTCATATGAGAATAAAGACTGAGTAGAACATACACAAAAATCAATTGTCCAGGTAGACTACTGTGGTACTGATCATGGTTGCTGCAGTAGTATCATGGTTTTCACCTATTTCTGGAAACATTCACTCTGATTACCAGGGTAGTGTGTCTAAATTTTGAAAACACCTTCTAGTTACCATGGTAGCCTATTGAGGTAATGCAACCTAATTTCACCAACATCCACTGGTTACTGCGGTAGCCTACTATAGTAATACTCCTAAGATTTCTATTTTTTACCCATGCCTTTTGATTATCATGGTCACCTCTATTTCTACAGCGGTACATAGAAGCAAGACCATACTTAGGCTTATTGTTAGCGGACTCGCAAGTATACGAGATCGCTTGTAGTAATATCCGGAAAGTCCGGGTATCGTCCTCAGGGAATACTAATGGTGGTTGAATTTTCTTTAACACTAACGTTG
>JAJIYU010009308.1:0-17145 GCA_030144865.1 Tinospora cordifolia | reverse complement strand
TATTAATAATAATAATCCTCATTATCATAATATTACTACCATTATTATTAAATTTAAATGATCTATATTTATTTATTTATTTTTAATCTCTTTATAAATAATAATAATAATGTTTAAATTTTTTCCCTAAACCTCCTTATAAATTGCATTTTTCCCACGTAACATTTTTTACACTTATATGTATATATATAATACATGCTTATGCACACGTATGTCATGTCATCGTATCATAAAATTTACGAGTTGCAACACAACTCACCTTGTGGTTAAGTCCAATTGAAAGACTCAGAGGTTAGCAAGTCACACATAGTTTTTGAGTCGAATTTTAGGAGAAAAAGTGTCACTTTAGTGTTAAAGTTGTGTTTTACTGAACACAAGCATATTGATAGGATTTTAACTAGCTTTTGCTAGTCTTTTTATGTTCTCTCGAATGATCCATGTGTAACAAGAGTTCTTTTGGTTGTTCTTTCATAGAGAATCGACTAACAACTCATTCAGAACAAATCTCCTTCACTCAAAACATGCTTTAAATGTCTACTTCCTTATTTAGTAAATACATTAGGATAAAAGGGAAATGTTTGTTGGAAATGCTTAATTTCTCATTGGAAATGTTTGTTGAACACAAATTTGCGTTTTCTTGCTTTTTGAATGTTCTGGGTGCATGTAAAGGTCAAAATTGTTGTCACTAGCTTCTTTACACTCTTACAAATGGTCAAACTATATAAGGAGACCACATTCATTGCTATTGCTTAGAAAAATCGATTGGTAGCTTATGTTGAATTGACTTATTTGTTTGAAACAAATTTTTAACTGTAACACTTCATTAAGGACATATTTCATCATTTAAGGACACCGTCTAGCTCATTTAAGCAGCCAAGGTAGTATGAGCCCTCATTTTTAGAAAAAAAAACATTACTTTTGTGATAAGTTTAAGCTCATTGCATTCTTAGCTGGCTACATAATCGTGGAGATAAAAGTAGTTCACGTTCTTCTCTTTACACTTTTAAAACTAAACAAACAACTTTTTTTATCAATTTTCCTATAAAAATTGAGAAAATACCTCATTCAGACCGAATTGCTTATGGTTAAGAGAGATTTTAATGCTTACTTTCTCACTTTATTCCGATAGCACTCTCTAAGGCCATTTTCAAGCTCTTTTGGATACCAAAGGTGCTTTGAGTGCCTAAATTCTTGATAGAAACATCACTTTAGTGTGGGACTTGTCTCTTGCGACATTCTCAACTGCCATGGTACTTTGTAGAACTAGAAACACTCAATCTTGGTTTCTTTTTGCTCTAGTTGGTGATTAAACAATTTAAAAGGTTTCCTTTTCCTTTTCTCTTGTAGAAAAAGGGCTAAGTGCTCATGTAAACCCACTTTCATGACTTGAGTAAGTTTTCTTGTTTACTTACTCAATTGGAATGGAGTTAAAGATATTTTCAAATTCTTTTAGATACCAAACATAATTTTTGAGCCCAACTTCTAGAAAAAAGTGTCACTTTAATATTAGAGTTGTGCTTTACTAAAAACAAAGATATTGGTAGGATTTCAAGTAGCTTTTGCTAGTCTATTTACACTCTCTAAAATGATCCATATGTAACAAGAGTTCATTTGGTTGTTATTTCGTAGAGAATCGACTAACAACTCAATTAGAACAAATCTCCTTCACTCAATAGGTGTTTTAAACATTTACTTCCATATTTAGAAAAGACTTTAGGATAAAAGGGATTTGTTAGCTCGTTGGCCAACAGACGGTGATTTTAAAATGCCTAATTTCTTATTGAAAATGTTTGTTTACCACAGGTTTGCATTTTCTTGCTTTTTGAACCTTCTAGGTGCAAGTAAAAGTCAAAATAGTTGTTCTTAGCTTCTTTATATTCTTACAAATGGTCAAATTGTATAAAGAGATCACATTCATTGCTATTGCCTAGAAAAACAATTGGTAGCTTATTTCGATTCAACTTATTCCTTTGAAACAAATTTTTTACTTCTAACGCTTCATTTAAGGACACATTCTAGCTCATTTAAACACCCAAGGCAGTACCAGCCCTCTTTTCTCGAGAAAAGTGTTACTTTTAAGATAAATTTGAGCTCATTGCATTCTTACTTGGCTACGTACTTGTAGAGTTAAAAGTAGTCCGCATTCCACTCTTTATAATTGAAAATTGAACAAACAACTTGTTTTTGTTGCTTTTGTTGTACAAACGGAGGAAATACCTCATTTAGAATAAATTGCTTCCAACTAAAAGAGATTTTAATGCTTCCTTTCTTGCTTTATTCTAATAGCACTCCCTAAGGCCTTTTTCTAGCTCGTTTGGATACTGAAGGTGCTTTCAATGCCTAAATGCTTGACAAAAACATCACTCTAGTGTGAGACTTGTCTCTTACGACATTCTCAAGTGCCATATGTAAAACTAGAAACACCCACTCTTAGTCTATTTGTGCTCTGGCAATTGATTAAACAATTTAAAATAGTTTCTTTTGTTTTTCTCTTGTAGGGAAAGGGCTAATTGCTCACGTAAAACTCACTTTTATGACTTGAATAAGTTTTTCTTTTTTACTTACTCAATTACAAGGGCGTTAAAGATATTTTAAAACTCGTTTAGATACAAAACAAAGTTTTTGAGCCCAACTTCACCAAAAAGGGGTCACTTGAATATTAGACTTGTGTTTTACTAAAGACAAAGATATTGGTAGGATTTTAACTGGTTTTTGCAAGTCTATTTACACTTTCTCGAATGATCCATGTGTAACAACAGTTCTTTTAGTTGTTCTTTCGTAGAGAATCGACTAACATTTCATTCAGAACAAATTTTCTTTACTTAAAAGGTGTTTTAAAAGTTTACTTCCTTATTTAGAAAATACTGCAGGATAAAAAGGATTTGTTAAGTTGGTTACCTAGTGATGGTGATTTTAAATGCCCAATTTCTCATTGGAAACGTTTGTTTACCACAAATTTTCATTTTCTTGCTTTTTGGACATTCTAGTACAAGTAAAAGTTGAATTAGATGTCGTTAACTTCTTTACACTCTTACAAACGGTCAAACTATATAAAGAGATCACATTCATTGCTATTGCTTACAAAAAATGATTGGTAGCTTATTTCGAATCAACTTATTCCTTTCAAACAAATTTTCGTCTTCTAATGCTTTAATAAGGATGACTTGCATCATTTAAGGATACTTTGTAGTTCATTTAAACACCGAAGGCAATACGAACCCTCAATTCTCGAGAAAAGCATTACATTCGTGATAAGTTTGAGCTCATTGCATTCTTAGCTGGCTATGTACTCATAGAGTTAAAAGTAGTCCACTTCTTCTCTTTACATGTTGAAATATGAACAAACAATTTCTTTTTATTGTTATTGCTATACAAAAGGAGAAAATATGTCATTTAGAACAAATTGCTTCAGGTTAAAAGAGATTTTAATGCTTACTTTCTCGCTTCATTCAAATAGCATTCCCTAAGGCCCTTTTTTGGCTTGTTTGGATATCGAAGGTGCTTTAAGTGCCTAATTGCTTGACAGACGCATCACTCTAGTGTGGGACTTGTCTCTTAGGACATTCTCAAGGGCCATATGTAGAATTAGAAATACCTGCTCTTGGTCTCTTTGTGCTCTGGTAGTTGATTAAACAATTTCAAACGATTCCTTTTGTTGTTCTCTTGTAGGAAAAGGGCTAATTGCACACGTAAAATCCACTTTTGTAACTTGAATTTTTCTTGTGTACTTACTCAATTACAAGAGAGTTAAAGATATTTTCAAACTCGTATAAATACCAAATACAGTTTTTGAGCCCAATTTCTCATTGGAAATGTTTGTTTACCAGAGATTTGCGTTTTCTTACTTTTTGAACATTCTAGGTGCAAGTAAAGGTCGAAATAGATGTCGTTAGCTTCTTTACACTCTTACAAATGGTCAAACTGTAAAAAGAGATCACATTCATTGCTATTGCCTTGAACACGGTTGGTAGCTTATTTTGAATCGATTTATTCTTTTGAAACAAATTTTTAACTTCTAACGCTTCATCAAAGATGAATTCCATCATTTAAGGACACTTTCTAGCTCATTTAAACACCTAAGGTAGCACAGGACCATTGTTTCTCAAAAAAAAAACATTACTTTTGTGATAAGTTTCAGCTCATTGTATTCTTAGCTGGCTACGTACTTGTAAAGATACAAGTAGTCTGCATTCCTCTCTTTTTTAATACCCTAAAATTTGTATAAAATGAAATGAAACGATATGTACAATATCATTGAAAATTAAATGATAAATAAGATCAATTCATCAAGAATTCATTTTTAGTGGTCAATTGGCAAGTCACATGGGTGGAACACCAGGATCATGCGCACCCTCACACTACCTAATCTCAATGGGATGTTTCCACTATTTGAATTCATGGAAAATGATTCCATATGCCATGCAACTGATCATGTATACCCACACCTACTCAAGGAATGAAATGTCCCATAGGAATTGGAAAGTCCAAGGAGGGTGATTCCATACACCAAGACAAGTGATCATGTGCAACATGCCCTATTCATGCAAATTTGGTCCATAGGTGTGTATGTGCGTGTGCACACATGTGAACAAACCAAATTAGAAGGGTTTGAAAAATGAAACATGCACCCAAAAACCCCAGTTGTCCCATGCACATAAAATAAGAAGACCGCAATGGAAACTTCCTTTTCTCCCCTTTTGGCGCTAACTCATGGGTGTACATTAAAGGGTGAACCATTCTTAGAGTTCAAATTATTTAGTGAGTTTCCTTAAGCTTAGATTTGCATATTTAACCATGATATGGTGTCCTCCAAGTTTGATTTCATGCTCCCTTGCTCACATGACGTCCATGATTGAAAATGGGGAGGTTTCCAATTAGATAAAGTGTGACACCCCAACTTGAGAACATAGGAAAGATTCTTGCTAAACTAGATTAGAAACTTGTTATGCTCACTAGATCACATCCTTAGTGATTAGGCAAGTGTTTGAGATCTGATTTGTGTTCACACACAATTAGGAAGGCACAACAGAGTCAAATGTGGGCCCAAATAAAGAATAGAAAACCCTAATGCGCACTTACCTATTCAAGCCTAGCCATCCTCCTTTAGATTGGAAAGTTGCCCAACTTTGTGAGCTGCCCAAGCTGTCCAAACCATCCCCCTTATGCTCATGAATACCTATAAATACTCCCTCTTGCTCACATTCATCTCATCCCAAAGCAAAGAGTTGACACTTCCCTTTTTGCTTGTTCTTGCCCTCTTCTTGGCACCTCTTCTCATTCTCTTTTCTTTCTTGTGTAATAAGTTCTTATTCTAGTCTTTTAGTGAGTTGTTGAAGTAGTTTTTTTGGTGATTAGAAGTTCTTGAAGTTTTGAAAGTGGTGGGTAACAAGAACTTCTGCTAGATTCAACAAGAAACTCAAAATATGGTGGAGGGAATTTCTTGAACTTCTACTTTGCTCTTTCAAATTTCTAGCATGTCCATGGATGTTTGAATTCTAATTTTCAGAATGTTTTATTTTAGTTTTAGCATTTTTAATCATATTTTAAGTTTAGTTTAGCATGTGTTTATGTTTGAATTACTCATGAGAGCATGTCATGCTTAGAATCCATGTTTAGGATTTAATTCAATGTTTCAAGCATGCTATGTGATGTTTTCATGTTTTCATGGTTGTTTAAAATTCTAAAATTTACATTTGAAATTTCTTTTATGATTATGTGGCTCTTAAATATAAGAAATTGAAGATAAGAACCACGTACTATCATGATGACCTGTATGGGTGCTATAGGTGTTCTTAAAACATGCTTGGAGTGTGTGGTTGTAGAGCGCAACTATGGGATGCTTGGTATATGGCATCTAATGGAAAGTAATAAAGAAATTTCCTTCCACCCTAAAGAGGGGTATCTAAATTAATAACATCAAGGGAGTAGAACCCCTTTCAGTCTAAATGTCAACTACAACCAAAAAGTTGTGTGAATCACTTATTACATGAAAGTGTTTGAATTTGGATGTGCTATTGATTTGAAATAGTAACTTAGTTGTTTAATGAATGATCTACTAAGCTATGTGCTCACCCCTTCCTTTTATTTTTCAGAAATTTGAAATGCATGATCATGCTTGCTAAGGAATTAGAAAGGCTAGCTATTTTTAGAATGTTTCTATGTAAGGGCATATTTTCCAAATATTTAATAAAGACTTCCGCTGAATTTCTGTTTTAAATTTTAGAGTTATGTACTCTTTCTTTTGATTATATGAATTCAATAATGTATTTCTTTATTTTATACATAAAGAGTTTGAAATTTTCCTTTATTCATTTGTACTATATTGTTGAATATCGAACTCAATGGAAGTGTATTTATGAATATTTCAATAAGTATTAGAATAAAGAAATTAAAATGCAGGTTGTGTACTTGTAAGTGTAACGTATGACCCAACCCGCCTTACGGTTGAGCTTAATTTTCTCTCTTGGGGCTTAGGGTGTTACAAAGGTGGTATCAATGCCTAGGCTTTAGGTGCCTTGGGCTAGAATTAGAAAGTCAATCAGTGGCTATTTGATTAGAATTAGAAACTCAAATTAGGGTTTCACTTTGAATTGATATGAATCTTGGATGACTTGGGCTAGAATTAGAAAGCTAATCAGTTGTTGTTTGACTAGAATTAGAAACTCAAATTAGGGTTTCACTTTGAATTGAATTGAATCTTGAATGTTGTACCTTCTATTTTTGAAATTGAAATATGTTTCAAAAAGCGACTTCAAAAAAGGAAATATATGTTTTTAAAATGTTTTGTTTAGATACAAAGACTACAAGTTGAGCTGATAGTGGGTAAGCCTTATCCCAAGTAAAGCGAAACATTGAAAGAGAAGTAGGTTATCCGGTCCTAAAAAGCATGGTAGCTAAGCAAAGTTTGGTCTCGCTACCTAATCAGGAGGTTGTCCCAGCAGCTTATATGAGTTGTCTAAGTTAAAGAACGTCTTTACTTTCTATATAAAGAAAATTAGAAGGTGGAAAAATTAGAAGGTAGAAAAAATTAGGGCAAAAAACTAATTAGAAACTAAAAAAGATGCTAAAGGTGCTATCTTGACTAGACAGAGGTTGTAAGTTAACCAGATTGTACCCTAGGTCCAGAGAAAATACCCTAGGAAGAAATGTGATATAGCCATAGGTGGCACAGTGGATCAAAAGAATAAAACTTTAGGACATAGGCTAGACACTAAAACTTGTGTGAAGACAAAAAATTGTTTGATCAGAACACAAGACCGGGAAGCTTCTATATCTTTCGATTTCTATGTAGTATGGGATGCATAGGAATTCAGGGTTATGGAAGAAGCTTGGACCCGAAAAATGATAGACCACGTTTGGTGAATGATTGGTAACTCTGACAGAGCGAATTTCTCTATGCTCGGTGGTATGGGACTATGGAGTATAGTGGGCTCAAGAACCTTAGTGATTGAGCAATTTGCGAAATTGTTTTGGTGCAGCTTCATTTTGGGTGAAAGCCTAAGCGAAAGGGGTAGAGTGGTATGGGACACTTGAACCTGAAAGCTTAGGTGGAACCTTGGAAACTTGCTGTGCTAGCTTTATTTTATGATTGTATGATATGCATGCATTAATATTTATTTACTTTGAGACCAAATCTTGTACCCATGCATGAAAATAACTTAGAAGAAAAACTTTTAGCCACGAAACAGATCGAGAACCTAGAGATATGAATCTAGAGTCATGATAGTATAAATGTTTGACGAGGCAAATACTAACAACCTACTCGAATTATAGAAAATGGCTGGGGCAAGGAAGTACGTAACCCAATCTACCACCTCTGATGAAACAGAGCAACGAGAAAAAGAACAGCTTGCATGGAGGCACAGATGGAGATCATGATGAACGAGATGTCGCAGAGGGTGTTGGATCAACTATTGAGGGTACTCCTACAGATAATCCCTCAAGTGGCTCCATAGCCTCAAGTACCTAAACCTATCTAGGTTCAACAGCCAGCACTTGAGGCCTAAAACCCCAAACATCAGAGGGCTTAAAAGGGTTTGGAAGATGAGAAATAGAGGAAGATATTGAAAGCTACAGAAGCTCCATCTTCTTTCATTTGATGGGACCACAGATTGCATCTTGGCAGACCACTGGTACCAAGAAATGGAGGAGATTCTCAATTTATTAAATGCAACTGGGTCAAGAAGGGTGGCACTAGCCACGCACCACTTCAAAGGGCTAGCAAGAAGTTGGTGGCATATGATGAGAATGAATCCTAATACAAATGTGGTTGCCATGAGTTGGGAGAACTTCTCAGAAATCTTCTACGAAAAGTTCTTTCTAGAGGCAACCTTGAGCAAGCTACAAGAGGACTTTGTTCAACTGAATCAAAGGGACATGACTTTAGCTAAATATAAAAGGAAGTTCACCGTACTAGCCAAATTCTCCCTAGATCTAATTAGAAGAGAAAAGAAAGGCCAATCAATTCACACAAGCTCTCAATATGGAGATCTGAAAGATAGTGAAAAGTTTGGGCCTAAAAACTTACAAAGACGTCGTAGAAAAGGCCCTAACACTAGAACGAGAACTCAACCTGGAACAAAGGTTGGCGGGGAAGAATAAGAGGCTAGAAAAAGAAAATGATCAAGGGGCTCAGAAGAAAAGAAAGAATGGTGGGAAAGAACCACATACACAGAAACATGGGCAGGCCAAGAATGGGTCAAGGGAACAAGCAAGGAAGCAAGAGCTTTGTTTTTTGTGCAACCAGAAGGGTTATTTGACTAGAGATTGTGCTAATACACAGGCTTGAGCTCATCAGCAACAACTACAATAAGGAGGAGGTCAGAACGGTTGTCCTCAGGGGACGCAACAACAGTCGAATGCCAATAGGGGCATAACTAGGGTCGTGGGTAGAACCAAGCTAAAATGTTCCTTGTTGAGGCTCAGGAAGACCAGATCCCTATAGTGGAAGGTATATTTTTGTTGTTCAATGTTGCTGTGAAATTTTTGTTTAACTCGAGTGCCTCTAAATCTTTTATTTCTGATGAACTAGCTGATAAGTTACAACTTGTGACGAAAACATTACCTATAACTTTGAATGTCTCCACACCAATAGGGACCACTATGACTTCAAATAGGGATAAACTCTTAAAAGTTGACTCATGTACCTTACCTTTCTACGACTATGATATAATTTTAGGAATGGATTCGTTAGACCAGTACCAAACTCAGATAGATTGTCCTAAAAGACGGGTGACCATAACCCTACCGTTAGGGAAACCTATAGAATCAATGAGGATATGCGAAGATTACCAAGAAGTTCAACCATAGCCATGTTGAACTGCCTATGGCAAAAAAATGAGTTCAAGTACGAGGGTGTGTTCCCAGGTGACGTACCCGAACTTCCACCTGCTAGAGAGTTAGAATTCAAAATTGAACTTCACCTTAGAACCAACCCTGTCACCATACCTCCTTACAAAATGGCACCAGTAGAACTGATTGAGTTAAAGTCTTAACTCGATGAGCTCCAAGAAAAAGGCTTTATTAGGCCGAGTGAGTCGTCTTGGGGAGTTCTGGTACTATTCGTAAAGAGGAAAGATGTTCTACCTGACTTTGTGTCGATTATCGAAAGTTGACCCAAGCTATAAGGAAGAATAAATATCTTTTGTCAAAGATTGATGATCTATTTGATCAATTGAGAAGAACCACCTATTTCTCAAAGATTGATCTTCGGTTGGCATATCACTAGTTAAGAATCAAGGAGTCTAATATATCCAAGACTACCTTCAGAACAAGATATGGACACTTTGAGTTTATCGTGATGCCCTTTGGTCTGACCAATGCCCCAGTGGCATTCATGGACTTGATGAGCCGAGTGTTTAGACAGTATCTTGACTAGTTTTGAAACACCCCAACCACCTAAAAACAAGTTTAAGCTCAACCACAAGTACACAACTTGCATCTAAATTCCTTTATTCTAGCACTTATTAAAATTTTGTGAAACTATGGTGGTATTTGTAGATGACATTCTAATCTACTCAAAGACAGAGGCTGAACACTCAGAACACTTGCAGATAGTGTTCGAGACCCTCAAAAGGCATCAATTATCTGCCACGTTCAGCAAGTGTGAGTTCTTGATGAAGACGGTCAAGTTCCTAGCCAAGTAGTATCAACAGAAAACATCTTTGTAGATTCGGAGAAAGTGGAAGCGATTATGGATTGAAAGCAACCTAAGATAGTTATAGAAATTAGGAGCTTCTTAAGTTTGGCTGGCTACTATAGAAGGTTCATCCAAGATTTCTCCAAACTAGCAGAACCTATGACCAAGCTGACCACGAATAGAGTTAAGTTCGATTAGAATGAGAAGTGTGAACAAATATTTCAAGAACTGAAGAAGAGATTGACTACGATTCCTATCCTAGTCACTCCAACCCATGGTGTTACTTATACTCGCTATATTGATGCCTCGTTGAATAGACTTGGAGTAGTGTTGATGCAAGAAAGATAAGTAGTCGCTTATGCCTTATAGCAATTGAAGTTCTATGAGAAGAATTACCCTATTCATGACCTATAATTAGCAGCCATCATATTTGCCCTAAAGATTTGGAGACACTACCTTTATGGTGAAAAATTCGATCTACTTATAGACCATAAGAGCTTGAAGTAGATCTACACCTAGAAGGAGTTGAACCTTAGGCAACGTAGGTGGATGGAGTTCTTCAAGGACTATGATTTCCAATGACCTGCCATCCAGGAAGGCCATTGTGGTGGTTGATACCTTGAATAGAAAGTTCAACCACCAGAAAGAAGAAAAGGGCCAAATGTACCAGTTGATCGAAAACTTTAGGATGGGAGTAACCTTGAATGACAAGCAAGCCTACCTTTCCAGCATGTTTTACCAACCATATCTACTACATCAGATCAAGGAGGAATAGAGGCAAGACAAGTAGCTTGTGGGTCTGATAGAAGGAGTTGAACAAGGTAAGCATTTTGACTTTAGGTTAGATGCTAAGAATATCCTAAGGCTCGAGGAGAGAATCTGTGTACCTCAGAATGGACAGTGTAAGCAAACCATACTGGATGAGGTTCATCAGACCAAGTATACAATATCCAGGTAGAGATAACATGTACTAGAACCTCAGAAAGACTTACTGGTGGAGAGGAATGAAGAGAGATGTGGCTAATCATGTTGCCAAGTGCTTAACTTGTCAAAAAGTGAAAGTAGAACATCAAAAATCCTCTAGAATGTTACAACCACTCCCTATCCCTGAATGGAAGTGGGATAACGTTGCCATTGATTTCGTTAGTGGTTTGCCAAGGAATCAAAAAGGAAAAGATATTGTTTGGGTGATTGTGGATCGTCTCACCAAAATTGCACACCTCTTGCCGATTAGACCCACAAACCAAGTCAGTAAGTTAGGAGAAATTAATGTGAAAGAAATCGTCAGGCTTCATGGTGTGCCCAAGACTATTATGTCTGACAGAGACTCTCGTTTCACTTCACAATTCTAGCAGAGTCTACAGAAAGAGATGGGTACTAAGCTCAGCATGAGTACAATATTTCACCCTCAGACGGATGGTCATTCTAAAAGAGTTATCAAGAACTTAGAGGATATGGTGAGGTCTTGTGTTTTAAACTTTAAGGGAAATTGGAGCAAGTACTTATACTTGGCCGAGTTTTCCTATAACAATAGTTATTAGACGAGTATTAAGATGGCTCCATTCGAGGCTCTTTATGGAAGACCCTATAGATTATATACCTATTGGGTTAAACTCGAGGACCATGTATTAACTGGACTAGATTTGGTGAAAAAAATGAATAACCAACTCCAGTTAATATAGACGAGGCTGACTACAGCACAAAGTTGTCAGAAGAGCTATGCTGACAAAAGGAGAAGACCACTTGAGTTTCGAGTTGGGGACAAGATATTTTTGAGAATTAGTCCTCAAAAGGGCATCAAAAGGTTCAGATTAAAAGGGAAGTTATCTCCGAGGTTTGTCAGACCCTTTGAAATACTTAGAAGAATAGGGGAATGTGCTTATGATTTGGACATACCAAACCAAATAACTTCTGCTCATAACGTATTCCATGTATCCATGTTGAGAAAGTACGAACTTGATGCCTCTCATATCATCCACTGGGAGGAAGTAAATATTCAAGATGATGCTACTTACTAAGAAAAACTAGTCAGAATCGTTGACCATAAGGTGCAGAGTCTACAAACGAAGGATATCCTACTAGTGAAGGTACTGTGGAAACACCACGGGGTGGAAAAAGCTACTTGGGAACTAGAAAGCGAGATGAAGACACTTATCCACACATGTTCATTAGAAATCCTTAGTTATGTACAAATTTCAAGGACAAAATTTTTCTAAGGAGGGTAGGTAATAATACCCAAAATTCTCTATACTCAATCAAATGAAATATATCATAAATTTAGTAGAATTCGAGTCTCAAATGAAATCGAGTTCATTTTAGGGCTAAATAATAGCTGGTTCCAAAACTCTCATTTAGTGACCTTTAGGGACCTAAAACAACTTGAAATGAAGTAAGGTGACATGAACCAACTAATTGGACAACATATCCAAAAATTAGAATAATTGGTCGATGTTTGGATTTTCATTAGCCAAACACCCTTCAGGGGGTTCAAATCAGGAAAGAATTGGCATTTGGGGTACTTCAGGGGATCAAAATGATCCAAAATGAAACAAAATGACAAAAACTAACAAAATGAATGACATATCTAAAAATCAGAACAATTGGCCAAGATTTGGACTTTCATTTGCCTAGTGACATTAGTGGGTCTTAAACAAGAAAAGTTTTTTTGAAGGAAAATCACCTTGGGTCAAACCATACCTTAAATGTGCATTAGGTTCAAGTGATTCCAAAACCATAGGTTGTAAATCGTAATGCCTTGTAAATAAGGAGATATATAATTTTTATTTAATTTTAGTGAACCCATGAAGTCATGGCCACCCCTAACATGTGCAAGTCACATGGGTGGAACACCATGATCATGCGCGCTCTCACACCACTTAATCTCAATGAGACATTTTCACTATTTGAATTCAAGAAAAATGATCCCATATGTCATGCAACTGATCATGTATACCCACACCTACCCAAGGAATGAGACATCCCATAGGAATTGGAAAGTCTAAGAAGGGTGATTCCATACACCAAGACAAGTGATCATATGCACCATGCCCTATTCATGCAAATTCGATCCAAAGGTGTGTGTGTGCACTCATGTGAACTAACCAAATTAGAAGGGTTTGAAATCTAAAACATGCACCCAAAAACCCTAGCCATCCCATGCACATAAGACAAGAAAACCAAAATGGAAACTTCCTTTCCTCCCCTTTTGGCACCAACTCATGGGTGTACACTAAAGGGTGCACCATACCTGGAGTTTGAATTATTTGGTGAGTTCACTTAAGCTTAGATTTGCATATTTAACCATGATACGGTGTCCTCTAAGTTTGATTCCATGCTTGCTTGCTCACATGACGTTCAATTCCAATTAGCTAATGTGTGACACCCAAAGCTTGAGAAGATAGGAAAGATTCTTGTTAAACAAGATTAGAAACTTGTATGCTCACTAGATCACGTCCCAAGTGATTAGGGAAGCGCTTGAGATCTGATTTGTATTCACACACAATTAGGAAGGCACAAGAGAGTCAAATGTGGGCCCACATCAAGAATAGAAAACCCTAATGCAGGCTTACCTATTCAAGCCTAACAGTCCCCCTTTAGAGTGGAAACTTGCCAAACTTTGTGAGATTCCCAAGTTGCCTAAACTGTCTCCCTTTTGCTCATGAACACCTATAAATACCCCCTCTTGTACACATTCATCTCATCCCAAAGTAAAGAGTTGATACTTCCCTCTTTGCTTGTTCTTGCCCTCTTCTTGGCACCTCTTCTCATTTTCGTTTCATGTGAAAAGTTCTTATTTCAGTATTTTAGAGAGTTGTTGAAGTAGATTTGTTGGTGATTTCAAGTTCTTGAAGTTTTGCAAGTGGTAGATAGGGGGAACCTCTACTGAATTCAATAAGAAACTCGGATTAAGGCCGAGGGGATTTCTTGAACTTCTACTTTGCTCTTTCAAATTTCTAGCATGTCCATGGATGTTTGAATTCTAATTTTCAGAATGTTTTATTTTAGTTTTAGCATTTTTAATCATATTTTAATTTTAGTTTAACATGTGTTTATGTTTGAATTACTCATCAGAGCATGCCATGCTTAGAATCCATGTTTAGGACTTAATTCAATGTTTCAAGCATGCTATGTGATGTTTTCATGTTTTCATGGTTGTTTAAAATTCTAAAATTTACATTTAGAATATTTTTTTAGATTATGTGACTCTTAAATATAAGAAATTACAGATAAGAGCCACGTACTATCATAGTGACCCGTATGGGTGCTATGGGTATTCTTAACACATGCTTGGAGTGTGTGGTTGCGGGGCGCAACTAAGGAATGCGTGGCATGTGGCATCTAATGGAAAGTGACAAAGAAATGTCTTTCCACCCTAAAGAGGGGTATCTAAATTAAGAACATCAAGGGAGTAGAACCTCTTTTAGTCTTAAAGTCAAATACAACCAAAAAGTTGTATAAATCACTTAATGCAAGAAAGTGTTTGAATTTTGATATGCTATTGATTTAAAATAGTAACTTAGTTGTTTAATGAATGATCCACTGGGCTATGTGTTTACCGCTTCCTTTTATTTTTCAAAAATTTGAAATACATGATCAAGCTTACTAAGGAATTATAAATGTTATTTTTAGAAAGTTTCTATGTAAGGGCGTATTGTCCAAAATTTTAATAAAGACTTCCGCTGAAATTCTATTTTAATTATGTACTCTTTCTTTTGATTATATGAATTCAATAATGTGTTTCTTTATTTTATAAATAAAGAGTTTGAAGTTTTTCCTTTATTCCCTTCTATTATCTTTTTAAATTTTAAACTCAATGGAAGTGTGTTTATGAGTATTTCAATAAGTGTTAAAATAAAGGAATTGAGATGCAAGTTATGTACTTGCAATGTAACATAGGACCCAACCCGCCTTGTGGTTGAGCTTAAACCTGTCTCTTGGGGGTTGGGATCTTACAATCATTGCAATTGCTTAGAAAAAGTGATTTGTAGCTTATTTTAAATCAACTTATTCCATTGAAACAAATCTTGGCCAATTGTTTTAATTTTTTGGATATGTCATTCATTTTGTTAGTTCATATTATTTTCTTTCGTTTCAGATCATTTCTATCCCCCGAAATACCATAAATGTCAATTCTTTCCTAATTTGGACCCCATGAAGGGTGTTTGGCAAATGAAAACTCTAGCCTCGACCAATTGTTCTAATTTTGGGATATATTGTCCTATTAGTTGGTTCATGTCACCTACCTTCATTTCAAGTTGTTTTGGGTTCCTAATGTGCACTAAATGAGAGTTTTGGGACCTACGAAATTTAGCCTTGAAATGAGCCCCATTTCATTTTGCATCTAATTTCACCGAATTGATCTTGAATTTCATTTAATTAAGTATAAAGTTTTCAGGGTATTACAATGTTTTTGGTTAAAAGAGATTTTAATGCTTACTTTCTCACTTCATTCTGATAGCACTCCCTAAGGTCCTTTTCTAGCTCGTTTGGATACCAACGTGGCTTTGAGTGCCTAATTGCTTGACAAAAGCATCATTCTAGTGTGAGACTTGTCCCTTATGGCATTCTTAACTACCATGGCACTTGTAGAATAAGAAACATCCATTCTCAGTTCGTTGTGCTCTGGCAATTGATTAAAAAATCTAAAACCATTCCTTTTGTTTTTCTCTTGTTGGGAAATGGCTAATTGCTCACATAAAACCCACATTCATGACTGGAATAAGTTTTTCTTGTTTAATTACTCAAGTAGTCAAAAGTTAAAGGTATTTTCAATCTAGTTTAGATACTAGACATAGTTTTTGAGCGAAATTTCTTGAGGAAGGTGTCACTTTCATATTAGAGTTGTATTTTATTGAATATAAAGATATTGTAGTATTTCAACTAGCTTTTGCTAGTCTTTTTACACACTCTCGAATTACCCACATGCAATAAGAGTTCTTTTGGTTGTTCTTTTGTAGAAAGTCGACTAACAACTCTTTCAAAACAAATTTCCTTGACTCAAAGGGTGCTTTAAGTGTTTACTTCCTTATTTTAGAAAGACTTCAGGATGAAATTGATTTGTTAGCACGTTTACCTACCGATGGTGATTCTAAATGCCTAATTCCTCATTGAAAACGTTTGTTTACCATATCTTTGTGTTTTCTTGCTTTTTGAACCTTCCAGGTGCAAGTAAAAGTTAAAATAGTTGTTGTTAGCTTCATTACACTGTTACAAATTGTCAAACTGTATAAAGAGATCACATTCATTGCTATTGCTTAGAAGGATGATTGATAGCTTATTTTGAATCAACTTATTCCAATGAAACAAATTTTTAACATCTCATCCATCATCACAGACGCATTTCATCATGGGTCCCTTGTTTCTTGACAAAAACATTACTTTTGTGATAAGTTTGAGCTCATTGCATTTCTAGTTGGCTACATACTCATAGAGATAAAAGTTGTCCAAATTCCTCTCTTCACACGTTAAAAATTTAGCAAACAACTTGTTTTTATTGTTTTTGCTATACAAGAGGAGAAAATATCTCATTTAGAACAAAATGTTTTCAGTTAAATGAGATTTTAATGCTTACTTTCTCACTTCATTCTGATAGCACTCCCTAAGGCCTTTTTCTAGTTCGTTTGGATACCAGAGGGCTTTTGATTGCCTAATGGCTTGAGAAAAACATCACTCTAGTGTGGGACTTGTCCCTTATGGCAATCTCAACTGCCATGGCACTTGTAGAACTAGAAACACCCGCTATTAGTCTCATTGTGCTTTGCAGTTGATTAAACAATTTAAAACAATAACTGTTGTTTTTTTCTTGTAGGGGAAGGGCTACTTGCTCACGTAAAACTTATTTTCGTGACATGAATAAGTTTTTTCTTCTCTGCTGTAACACCCCAACCCCCGTATCTTTAAGCATTGGACGCATCCACCATTTTTCTTGACAGTGGACTAAACCAAACGGCGGGCCGGGCCGATGTTACATTACAAGCGACGCACACTTGACTTTCTATTTCAGTCAT
>JAJIYU010009307.1:0-17213 GCA_030144865.1 Tinospora cordifolia | reverse complement strand
ACATACAAATAATTAATTTATAATTACTATTATAAATTAATTAGTACTTATACCAATCAATAAAATTAATTAATCAAATACTATAAATTAATCCTATATATATATATATATATATATATATATATATATATATATATATTACTTCATATTATTTTTATTTTCATATATTACTATAAATTAATTAATCCTAATATATGCTTAGTATAAATATATTAATACATATACCAATCACAATTAATGTACATGTATATATGCATGTGGTTCTATAATGCCTACATATATACTTCTACACCATTTAATTAATTAATTAATTTCATGAATCAATCTTAATTAATTCAAAATATATATATATATATATATATATGCACCAATTAATAAAATGTCACATATATAGGCACAGACTAATATATACATGTGTCTATACCAATTAAATTGCATTCATATATATAAAATAATTTTGGGTATTACAAAAATAGATCAAGGCATTGAAAAATCTATTTTGCAGAGGAACGAAAGGGAACAAAAAAGCGAAGAGGTATAATATTCTATAAACTCAAATCTTTGTGTTTGATACCCCTAGTATAGTATTTATTTGGCTATTAATGTGAAAAAAGTGATTTTTAGCATTTCGAACCTCTCCACATTCGAGGCTTGCGAATGTGAGACCTTCACATTTTTTTTAATGCTCAGGACTTAGGTTTCATATTTTTTTTATAATGCTATTGAGAATTATTTTTGTGAAAATTTTATTTTTGAATGCATTAGAAAAATATATATATTAGGGGGAACGTCGAATAGTGAATCTCATTTCAATATATATATATATATATATATATATGAACTTCGCGAGTACTTTAAAAATAAATTAAGAATATCAAAGCCCGAGACACTATTTTAAAATTTGATTTGAATGAGTCATAGAGACTTTGGACTCAACAAAATGATTTTTATTTTTCAGATTAAAAATCAAATAGTGGCGAATGGTGGTGTAGAGGCGCATCGGAGACAAGAAAAATTAAGGTGGGTGTAATTACCATACTCACTACTATTATGTAGATTTTAAATACTGATCATGATGATTGATTTTTTTTTTGAATACCTATTTGGAAGCATGGTAGGTGTATTCTTGTGTGACTGTTGATTGAAATGTTTGATTGAACATTGAAATAACATGCTGATTGTTTTAAAATTTTCAATACTTGCATGCTCAGATAACATGAAATGTTTTATAATTTTGTGCCATGTTTAGATCACCTAAATATTCAATGTAGTGATTTACATGCATCTTGAACTATTAATTGTGATGTATGAGTTGAGATGTGATTGTAAAACTAAAGAAGATAAAATTAAGACTAAAACCATGTACCGAGGCAATGACCGACATTTGGGTGTCAATGTGGGTGTTATCAGCTAGATTGGCTATGGGGCTAGGTGCCACTTCGGATCTCACACTCCTGTCAGAGTCTCGAAAGGTAATCGACCCTCGGGAGTTATCTTCGAATTCGCTCCCAAACCACAAGGGGCACACTGAGGCCACAAATATTTCGGCCTTAATTGCGACGAAAAACAATAAAGTGTTTGAAATGCCCTAATGTAATGAAAGTGTTTGGATCTTTTGTATTTTGGTATAAATAATGCTAGTGATGTGCTGTATGATCTATTGAGTTCTTGAGCTCACCCCTCTTTTTCAATTCAGGTGACAGTTGACACGATGCGAGTTGACCATTTCTAGGCTTAAAACCTCACTGGGGAGGTTGTTGATGTTTTTTGTACTTAATTTGAACAAGGCTTATGCCCCTTTCTTTTTAAACTGATCATTTCATACATGATTAACTGTTTTGGACTTATTTTAGAGATCTTTAAATTGTTTAAATGTGCACTTGATGCTTCTCATTTGACTTGTAATTTCATTGATCCATTTTATTTACTCAAAAATTTTATTTCAAAAAAAATCCATGTCTATTTAAATTGACTTTATCGTCATTTGAAACAAAAATAAAGAGAGAGTAGATAAATTAAGTCGCACTTCGGCTCTTGATGGACGACTGTCTTGCAGCTTCTCTTGCTAGACGGGAATGCATGTTTGCACGGGGCCCGAGTGACACACAGACTGGGGGTTGAGGTAATTGGAGAAAAGCCAGAAAATCGTAGAGTGACGGCTGTAACCAAAATGAGAATTTCATGAAAAATTATTGACTAAGCACACTGATCGCGGTCAACAGAATCCAAAAATCATGTTTTTGACATGGGACGAGGATTACCGTGGTCAATAACCGGGGTAATGCGATAAAGTTGTGTATTTCTAATTTTGTTTAGGGTTTTAAAGTGGTTTAATATATATAGGATGGGAGATTAGGGTTTAATCGTTCTTAACTTTGAAGATTAGTTGATTTTGATGGCCGAAAGTAGACGAAGAGCAAGGACAATGAAGGATTGAAGATCGAAGATCAAACCTTGAGTATGGTCCTTTGTATTCATTGTTCTTGGGTGTTTAAACTAAACACCATGTCAGGCTAGTCACTTTTAAGTCTAGGATGTAAATTTCTATTGTAGTATCCTAAGATTCTATATTCCAATTAATTGATTTTGATGTTTTGTTTTATATTCTAGGTGTTTAATGTTTAATGTTTACTGGCATGAACAATATGATCTCAAACTATTAGACTAATTCGGGAGAGAAGTTTAATAGTTGGACTATCACAATATAAACCTAGATGAACTGATTGACTGAGAGGTTGTCAATTGTTTGGGAGGTTGCACATGATTACTGTTCACAAGGCATTAGATTGTTAACTGTGCGCTTCGGAAGAGGGTATTAGGGAACAAGACTAATAGGTATTAAGGCACCACAAGAGAGAGCTTTGATGATAAGTGCTAGAACCTACATAAATAGGGGTTTAATTAATTGGAATATGAATTGAGGGCGACAGCAAAAAAATTTACTATCCTAATAATTATCAACATAGTTTTCAAAATACAAATTTATTGTTTTCAATCATTTTCAATTCAAATTAGGATTTAAGCAAACCAAACTCTATTAAGAGCCTTAATAAAGTAAATGCTAATATTAGATTGGGATTTAAGATAGTTAACTAGTATCTGTTCCCTGAGGACGATACTCGGTCTCTACCAATTATTACTATTATGATCCCGTTCGCTTGCGGGATTATCAACAGTAAGCCATTAACTTCTTGTCTTGCATCAATATAGTGCCTAGTCCATTTTGTGATGCATCAGTATATAGAACATACTTCACACCATGAGTAGGTGTGACTAAGATAGGTGCTGAAGTTAACCTCTTCTTGAATTCTTGAAATGAACGTTCACACTTCTTGTCCCAAATGATTTTTTTGCCCTTTTTGGTTAACTTGGTCACTGGTCTAGTTAACTTCGAGAAATCTTGGATGAACTTGAGGTAGTATCCTGCAAACCTAAGAAACTCTTGATTTCTATTATAGTCTTAGGTTGCTTACAATTGGATATCGCTTCTACTTTCTCTAAGTTTATGGATATTCCTTTCCCTCAGACGACATGGCCGAGGAACTTGACCTTCTTCTTGCAAAACTCACATTTGCTAAACTTTGCATAGAGTTCATTTAATCTCAGCATCTCTAAAAGTATTCAGATGTTCCACATGCTCAGCCTTTGACTTAGAATAAATCAAAATGTCGTCAACAAATACTATCACGAACTGGTCCAACTATTGCCTGAGGACCTTATTCATTAGAACCATGAATGCAGCCGATGCATTGGTTAAACCAAACAACATCACTGCGAACTCGAAGTGCCCATATCAAGTTCTAAAGGCTATTTTATGTATGTTAGACTCTCAGATCCTCAACTAATGATATCCTGACCTTAGATCAATCTTGGAGAAATGAGTAGCTCCATTCAACTGAGCAAACAGATCATCTATTCTAGGCAAAAGGTACTTGTTCTTGATCATTACTTGATTTAGCTTCTGTTAGTCAACACAAATTCTCATAAATCTATCTTTTTTCTTCACAAACAACACTAGAGCTCCCCATGGTGACTCACTAGGTCTGATAAATCCCTTCTCATGGAGCTCATCTAGCTGTGTCTTTAGCTCAATTAATTCCACCGATGCCATTCTATAAGGTGGAATAGCTATGGGGTCAGTGCCCAGATTTAATTTAATCTTGAACTCTACCTGTCTATGTGGTGGTAGTCTGGGTAGATCATATGGGAATACGTCTGCATATTCTTATGCTATAGGTATCTCTTGTATTTCTCTAAATTTTTCAATATCCTCTTCTAGTAATTGTTTAAAGTCTTCTTTTTGTTTTAAATAGTGTAACATAGCTACCATAGGACTCTTTGGCAATTTTTGCATATCTCCATTTATCCTAAACACATCTCCAGAAGGCAATGTCATAGTCACCCTTCGCTTTTGGCACTTTATCTTGGCTTGATATAAGGTCAACCAATCCATACCCAATATGACATCATACTCATGAAAAGGAAGTGTAGTGAGATTAGCTAAAATCAGCTTATCCCCAAATCTAGGGTCACATTTACAATATTTCATAGAGTTCAGTGTGGCCCCTATGGTGGGGTTTGGCTACATGTAATGTCATAGGCAATGAGTTTGTCACCAATTGTAATCTATTTACTAAACATTCAAAAATGAAGGACTGGGTAGTACTAGAGTCAAACAAAACTTTCACAGCAACATTAAACAAAAGGAAAGTACCTTCCACTACCCGTGGATAATCAGTGTAGGCATCAGCAGCATAGAGTTGGGTTTGGTTTTGTCTATGAGCTTGATTTTGGTTTTGCCCTTGATTCTACTATGGTTGCTGCCTCTGCTATCAACAACCATCTTGTTCGCGGGCCTGCTATTGCTGAGTAGGAGCTGGAGCTCTGTTAGTACAATTCTTGTCAATATGTCCCCTCTTGCGGTGTAGGAAGCATAAACCTTGCCTCTTTGCCTACTCCCTCTACTCATCCCTAACACGATCAGTCTCTGCTTGCTGATTCTATGGCCTATTATGATTATGTGTCTAAATTTGACTCTAAGGCGCTTAATACCCATCCCATCTATTCTACCTCTTCTGTGAGGCTCCTACTACTTGTTCTGGCTTGTTCATACTTGGGATCTCACTTAATCAGCTATGTTTTTTCCACTTTTCCTTAAGGGTGGTCAATCTCAGAGGATGTATTATCTTCCGTATCTCTACCTATAGTCCCTCCGCAAACTTATCAGCTTTGCTCATCCCTTATCAACTCTGGGGCAAACTTGGAGAACTTAGTGAATTTCTATTCATACTCGCCAACGGTTATATTCTTCTATGCCAGTAGAATGAACTCCGACTATAGCTATTTTGTCTTTGCCATGGAGAAAAAAGGTGTGAATAAAACAAAGTCTTATACTCCTCCCAAGTGATAGTAAATACATCTATAGTAGGATCACTCATGACCATCTCCCACCAATGGTAGGCAGGTCCTTCAAACTTGTGCACTGCTTGGTGCCAGTTGCCTTTAAGGCATTCAAGTGTTTGTTCATCTTAGTGAACCACTTATCAACAATTGCATGATTAGTCATAACCTCAAAAGTACTGGGTCGTAGCTTCTAAAATTCTATCAATAGGTTCTTCTATTCTATGTCGCCACAATTGGTTGGTCTGATGCTATTGGACCATTTGGTAACGGGGCTTGATGAACTGGGGGCTGAGGTTGTGGCTGTACTGGTGGCTAGTTCTGAATTTGTGCAAAATTTCTCATGACCTATTCTACCACTTGCCGAGCAAATTCAGCTAACATGTTTGTAGTCACCATTGTCCTAGCTGGAGCTGTTGCCATTGGCAACTCTGTTTTCCCTCTACCTTGACTCATTGGTATCTTCATTTCTCGTACCATTACCCCTTGGTCTTGCCATTATCTATAAGCCAAAAGTCATTTTAGTACCCATTAGTTCAACATGATATTAGTAAGAGAAATTTCAATACTCAAGAAAAATCATAACCTTATCTCAATTCAATCTGGGTTACACAACCCCTTTGTCTTAGAATTCGGATACTAAAAACTTTTGCAACTTTAGATAAGTTTCATTTTCCATATTTTTATTCATAGTTTGTGATCCTATTGTCAGAGCAATTTTTGTCACATCATTCATGCTATCATGACTCTAGATTCATGTTTCTATGTTCTTGGTATGTTTAGTGACCTATCGCATTTTGTTTTTAAGTCCAAAGTTTGGGGTTTTCGAGCCCTCTTGTTTGTTTTGGATACAAGATTTTTGGTATCATATAACAATATTCAAAATCTTATTATCAAGAAGCATGCAAACAACCATTCAATCAACACATAATTAACGCTAGCATAGTGAGATTTCTAAGCTTCCATCTATGCCTCTAAGTTCAAGTGTCCCATACTACTCTTGCCCAACAACATGGCTTCCACTCAGAGACCTTACTACACCCAAACAATTTTGCAAATGTCTAAATGACCAAGACCTCCCAAGTCCCACTATACTTGACCGTCTCATGTCATTCAAGCATAGGAAAACAAGCTCTTTCAGGGTCACCAACCATTCACCAACCATGGCCTGTCAATCTCCAAGTCTAGGATTCTTCCATATCCCTAATTCCTATGCGTGCCAGACCACGTAGAAACCAGAGGCATAGGATCGTCCCAATCTTGTGTCCTAACCAAACAAGTGTTTCGTTATTCATACATTTTCAGTCTCTAACTTGTGTTTTAAAAGTTTTATTATGATCCATTGTGTCTCTTTGGCAACACACAAGTATTTACCTATGGTCTCTTTTCCTAAACCTAGGGTCTCAATACTTGGCTAAGCGATTCCTTCGTTAAATCCACAACCATCATCAACTTCAGCTACCACCATTGTTATATAAATATACATCTAGCCTAGTACCCTGTGGTTTAAGCTCTCATCTCGCCTTTGGCATCCACTGCCTAGGCTCTCTTTCATTTTGTCTACTTGTCTATTAGCTGAGCTTTGATACCAACTTTGTAACACCCCAATTCTTGGTCCTTTCAATTCTGTCACATTGAGGTCATGCATGGAGAGGCACACCCATAAGTTATTAAATATATCATTGAGACACTACACGTGTCAACCACCGAGAACTAGGCCGTTATTGATTCTATCGTTCAACACGTCTCATGAACATCATAATCACATGTGAATCATCTATCAATCCCATGGACACGCTAAGAGATATCAACAGGAGATAAAACATAATAAATCTCATGGATTAAACTAAATAAATCTAGACATAAAGTGTTCAAGTAATAGTTTAAAACCTAACCCATGTGGCGCAGTGTCATCCCCTAGCCAACATTAACAAGAAACTCAATAAAAAGGTTCATCTACCCAGTTTAAACCAATGTACTTAAAACAACTGAAAAGAATCAATGACAACCTCAAGAGTGCGGCATACAACTAGTGCGGTATCTAGTTGTATCACCAAAACGAATCGCCTCAAGAGTCACCTGAAAGAAAGGTGGGGTGAGCTCGAGAGCCCAGTGAATCATACACAGTACATCAATAGCATTATTCAAATCAAACACAGAACATGGAACCACTTGTCAAACATTAGGCATTTCAAACATTAAATTATCAACAATCATTAATGAGACCAAAGGGCCTAACCCCGATGTTCTCTCATTATGATCTTATTAAATAGAAAAAAGGAAAAGTGCAATACATGCGAAATTCTAATGGGACAGGGAGACACACCCATTACCCAACCCTAGAACCAAAGACACATCCATCGCTCCTCCAAGAACAAGGGTCACACTCAAAGTTCTATCATCGAAAACTAGGGACAAATCCATCATTCCTTATCACGAGAACACCCATAGTGATATCCCATAGACCACTGCGATGGTATGTGGTTCAATTCTCAATTTATCTTTGCTTGTGTATCAACAAATATTTCATGACAAGCATAGTTATCATTTTATCATATAGAACGCCTCATTGTACAGTAACTCAATCATGTTGATTATCTCATGGAAATCTAAATATGACAATAAATGTTTCATGTCATAAAAATACATATGTATCAGTAGAGCATGCAACTCATATCATACTATATTCATGGCATTATGTCAATCATGACCATTCGAATAACTTCTTAACATGCTTCTATGCATTCAGGAAATGTAAACACACATCATGTTTAACATTTAAAATCCAGATAATATGTGAGAGTAAGATAATCACTTCCACCATGTTACTTTGCTTTGATTGTCCTTACTTTTGCTTCGATGATTTAGAATCCTCAACCTAAGATCCAATACATCCTTAGGAATTGAAGTATTCATTGTTCTTAAACTCTAGTACAATGATCCCCTAATCTATAAGGCATATGATGTGTACAAGGGTCATAATGGTACTACGTTGTTTTTCCTCTATGCACCACGACAGAAAAGGGTAGTACAACAGTAACTCATGTGTGTGCCTGAAAATTGAAAACATGGTTAGTTATCGTGGTAACTAGAGAAAAACTCTCTGTTCGCATTGCACTATCATGGTAATAACACAATTTTCTGAAAATTGCATGTTTATGCCAGTTTCCTTCCCGTCCTCTTGTTCACAATAATTCAACACACTAATACTAGACTTAACCAACCATTATATTGAATGGAGACGTATTACAACTCGGTTCCTAATGTTCCTTCCTTCGTTCTCCTCACAATGGCATCTCAAACACTTTCAAATGATTGTTACATCTAAAGAAACACGTATTTTCTTAGACAATGCAAAACAATGACGAAAATACATTTATTCTGTGTGAAACAGATGCCTTACCTCGTGTGTAATCCGTTCTTTCAATCCTAGCAATTGGGTTCTTCACTGTTATACAGTTTCCTTTCATTTCTTGTCTACGAAACTATTTGAAAAGGGTTGGAATGAGTTGGGGGGACTCTAGAACACATCTGGAAGAACAAAACTCAACTGGTCGCAATTGCTTAAGGTTTGGAAGGATGCTACGCGATCACCAATGAAAATGACAGCATTAGGGTTTTAGCACACATCTTCCATATATATAATTTTCTCGTATTATCGTGATAATGACTCAAATTTTGATGCTTTACCGCGCTAACTAGAATGGATAAATTTTTAGTGTTCTCAAGCATTACTGCAGTAATGATTTACATTACCGCGATAACCAGAATGATGCACAATTTACATGTTTACTAGATTTCTTTGCATTACCGTGATAATGAAATCCATTACCATGGTAACCAGACCTTTGTGCTATTTTTTCCAATTTTTCTTATATTTATCCTAAGATTATTTTCACGTTTAATTTCATGATTATGAAACATTTATAATTTCTTAAATTATTTATTTATTTTATTTTATATTTAAAACTTCCAAAATTTTATAATTCGTTCATTGTTTCTTGGGGTATTATAGGTAACCCCTTATGGGTTGTGTTTGAAGACATGAAAAGGTTGAGCCTTGGGATTTGATGGCGAACTTGAAAGGCCACCTACAAAGGTTTTACGCATAGTCATTCCAGCAGGTAACTCTTTTATTGAATATTGAATTGTCAATACTTTACAATCAAATAAACCAATAAAATAAATAAGTATGAGGAATTGGCAGTTCTCTTTTTTAAATTACGTTGGTTAAGAGATGTTGAAGTTGCATAGATTACTTGAATAGACAAGATTTATTTAAGATGCAATGCAAATAGAATCTAATCCCCTTGCATTTCAATTTTTATGGGAAGAGATTATGATCCAACTACTCGACATAATGATCTATTAGATTGTGTCCTTAGACACTGAGATGCAATCATATGCCTTCTCAATTGGGTGTGTATACTTCTAGGCTTTGACAGTGTCATTGTACAGAATCCCTATCTTGTTTTTCACACCCTTCTTTCCTCTATCTATATAGATTCTATTTATCCAAAACCCATTTCGTCATCCAATAGCCACAACCATCTTTTTTATTGGTATTGCAGTCACCCTTTGGTTGGGTATTGGAGCAACATTACCTATTGATGAATCTTTAACCGTAGGCCTTTTTCAAATTCATTCACCTATGAAATAAAATCTACAAAGTATTCCATACATTTGAACTGTAGGCCTTATAATTCTAAATAATTCTATTCAAAATCTTTAAAATTTTTTGAGTCCAGTTGCGAGGTTTGAATAGGAATCGTAGTTCTAATATTTCTTGATCTATTTCATGTATTATGTGCTCTAGATACCATATAAAATGAATATCATATGATATTTGTCACGAAATTATGATCCATATATATCTTATAGAACCTATCACTAAAATATTCCATACATCTAAACTGTGACTTGACTGCATCAGAGTACTATGAATTATTATGTAATAAGTGAATTCAAAGTACTATGAACATAATCCCCTAGATATATACTACTTCCATAAGAAGTCAATATTTATGACATAATTTCCTAGATATGATCCATCTATATCTAATAGATCAACTCAAAATATTCTATTGGACCTTCAAAAATTAATTTTGTAAATTGAACTATTTTAATATATTAGATCAGTATATGTGATATGAGATGAATCCAAAGATTGACCTCTATGGAAAGGCTGATTCATTCGAATCGACATAAGGGTCCAATTACATTGAATGGCAAGAATTCGTGTTGTATATTTGAAATGGGTTGAGTGCTTTTCTTCTCTCATGTTACAATCTTCTTCTCATGGAAAACTACAGTGATTGTCGCCCCCTCCCACGAGTAAATAGAAAGTTGGATCTATATTGGATCTCATCTAAATCTCCTCGTCTATCCTCCCAAGGAGAAATTTGGTTTCAAACTTTGGTTTGAACAAAAGGAATATGCCATGCTAATGTCCTTGGATGATCCACATCTTTGGGTCAGGCGCTGATAAGCACATTGAGCTAGCCATCTGGTCAAGAGCCCTCACAGCCTAGGCACAATGACTCAATTATCATGGGTGAGCTCTACCACTAAGCTAATGGCCCGTCGTGTCACTAAAAGAAATCGCACCTACAACAACGTGCAATGTTCGTTATTATACGCATACGACAACGTTCATGGTGATGTTGTCGATTAGGGTGTTGTTAAACGGCCGACTATTTTTAACAATAGCCACGAGCCTGTTGTTGTAAAGCGTTGTGTATCGGTCTAACAGTGAGGTTACAACAACGTTGGTCGTTGTTAAATGCTTCAATCTTTTAACACATATTCGACAACGGTCACTATGCCTGTTGTTATAGAGATGTTATGACAACAGGCGCACCTTGTGAAAACCCTAACCTTTAACAACAGTCACGTGCCTGTTATTGTAATGCGTTGTGTATCGTTCTAAAGCTGAGGTTCCAACAACGTTCACATGTTGTTAAATGTTTCGATCTTTTTACACATATTCAATAATGGTCGTAATGCTTATTGTTGTAGACGTGTTATAACAACGGGCGAACGTTGTGGAAAACCCTACCATTTTAACCTTTCAACAACGGTCAGGTGGTTGTTGTTGTATGTCCATTACTTAACAACATGCACATGCCTGCTGTGAAAGCTGCAGTATTTTAACAATAATCGTTTGCACGTTGTTATATCATGTATCATACAATAAAAACTGTACGTTTTCATATGTGTCAAAAATTTTTTTAATTGTAAAAATATTTTATTACAATATATATTGCATATGTTTACCTGTATCTGTAAATTCATAATATAAATATAAACATTATTAAACATTTGTCCTATTATTTCAAATGCCTCATTTAGTATTTACAATCCATCAAACATACATATATATAATCCATCAAAAAATGTAATTATTATTTACAATAGTTTTATGTACTTCTTTGGCCAAGCAATTGTACTTCCAATAGCATTACTCAAGTAATAAAATTTTTATCTTGGTCTATATAAATCAGCATCTTCATTCACTACCTTTACAACCCAAACTCTCCAACAATCAAAGCCTAGTGGAAGGCCATGAACTTTAGCCTTAGGATCTATAGAAAAAATCTTTCCTACTGCTACGACTTCTTCATCTCTTTCATTTTTGGGATGCCAATTCAATAATTCGCATCTAGCATTCTCAGGAGGCAATTTTTCTTGGGTGGGCTTGCTACCCTGTTGTGACTATATAATACATAAACAAATTAAAGATAATATAAACATTATAAGAATAAAAGTTTATAATCAAAGTTGGGTTCAAAATATAGTTTACTTGTGGTATTTGAGTTTTTGAATGTATCATATTCATGGCTCTTCCACTTGGGCTTTGAAGCTGTTAAACCATATCATAAAATATATTTTACTATATAAATTTAAGTAATAAATTAAACTGCAAAGAAAATTTTAGCCTAGTTGTCACTTGTTGAGATTGGATTAAGAGCATGGCAATCAATGCTTCAACTCTTGCCTCGAGTGTATCCATTTTCTTTGATTTTTCTTCAAGAGTATTTATCATTTCTGCTTGACCTTGAATTATATTCTCTAAGACCTTTGCTTTTCCATTACCTTGAATTTGAGCATCAATCTTTGAAGGTGTTGCCCCAAATCCAAGACCTCGAACTCGCACACGACGCACAGGTCCCAATACTTTAGCAATGGCATCCTCTCTTAAGTTATCTCTCTCGACTAAATTGGTGGTAGATTGACTAACGTCCTTAATCTTTTCCTGCATTCACATAAAAACAAGTAAATTAATTTGATAACTTTCTAATGTTATATAATTTCAATATATATAACTACATATCATTTGCTTTAATGATTTACTTACAATTGCTTCTTGAATTGCTTCATTTAAAGGCTCACCATTCTTTCTCAAATGACCTTTTGTCTATACATCTACTCTTGCAACTAAATCTGAATTTTCATTGGCCTCCTTCTAAAATTTGGAAAATAGTAACATTTACAACATATATGCTTATGTAAAAATACAAAGAGGAAAAATAAAATGAAGTACGTGCCAAGACCATTACCAATTCATGCTCCAAACGAGCATAGCCCTTCTTACTCATTGTGTGCAATAGTTTTTGACTATTCCTTATTTCACTAAACTTTTTGCTTGTTGCCTAATAAAATGAATATATTGATAATAATGAAAAAGAAGAGATGGTTCAAATTTAAAGTATATATATAAGAAACACACAACAAACCTGAAACTCTTCGAATAATCTTTCTTCAACAAAAGTATTTCACTCTTTAGGAGATATCACATTGCTAGGCTTAAGATATTTGTCTACAGAGTTTCTATCTTTTTTTTCATTGCTTCTCTAATTGCTGTAGAAACTTTGGACTTGTATTGCCTCCAGCTGTGTCCCATCTTTTGCAATATCATAGCCTTATTAGACTTGTCAACTACAAACCTTGTCTAATATGCAGGAAAAAAAGGATAAATTAAAGATTTTTTACAAATAAAGTATTAAAATCTCTTAAGAATAAATAATTCAATTATACATATACCTCAATTAACCTCCAAAGTTGTTCTTTAATTTCTGGAGCCACATGATGCCAATCTTTAATTACTACAGGCATGTGCTCTCGCACAATTACACCAATGTAAGATGATAGCTTCTTAGAATTAGTTGACACTGGCTGCCCTCTTTCATTGAACTCAACTTCCATTCTAGGAGCATGTCCCAAAACCAAACCTATCCTAGTGGGTCCACGCTTCTTTATTGTTGTGCTATCAATCTCTGTTGCTTTTATACTACTTTCTGTTTTGGGTGATGATCTTGGTGAGTTGGAGTCCTCATTAGACAGTCTTACACCTTCATTCTCAGAATGATTCATTGTAGCCAACATGGCTGTCCATTGCTTCTTAGCTCTCTTCTCAGCTTGTTTAGAGGACTTGAAAAAAATGCATTCATATATATAAAATTATTTGTCTCATAATATTCACATAAACTTGACCAAAAATGCATCATTATGAATATCATGTCACTGAAAATAAAATACTTACTTCACCAGCTTCTAAAGTCTGTTTTTTTTGTCATAGTGGTTATAGAAGATATAATATGCCTGTTGATACAAAATACAAAGGAATTAACTAATTACTTCAGATGTAATAAATAACTATCACATAATTAAAAAGTAGGATTTAATACACAATCCAAGCATATAAACTTAGACAGAAATTCAAGAACAACAACAAGAACAACCAAAAAGGAAAATAATAATAACAGAAGAACAACAATAGTTACCAAACCCACAAAGAAGACCAACCGTTACAAGTATAGCTTTCATTCTCAAATGCAGAAGTAGATATTTCGTTCCCAACTACCCAAAGAAGGACAACAACAACAAATGAAGATTAACAGAAGAAAGACAAAGAAAGAAGATCGATGAACTGAAATGCATAAAGAAGAAGACCAACCATTATAAGCAGAGATTTTGTTCCCAAATGTAGAAGCAGATATTTCGTTCTCAAATACCCAAAGAAGAACAACAAGAAGATTAACAGAAGAAAGACGGGCAGTGAAAATTGAAGAACTTAAATGCACAAAGAAGACAATCGAACAACAGTAACTCTGAAGAAGATGAGTATTCTCGCGTGATTTTTTTTTAGAGCAAGAGCTGCTTTTTTTTTAATTTTTATATTTTTTTTGTAGTATAATGTCAGAATAATGTACGAATAATGCGAGTATAACGATTGTTTGGTTGTTAATACAAAAATGCGGGGTTAACATGTGAATAATGCAGAGATACCATGTGAATAAAATGTCGTATAACCTATGCATAACATATGAATAATTATGGAATAATGTCAGTAATGGTAGAGGTATGACATACCAAGCAACAGATAAATACTTTAAGAATGGTATAATGCAAAAATAATAACTGAATAATGCTGGTATAAAATTGTTCGGTTGTTTTGGTTAAAAATTGTGGGGATAACATGTGAATAATGCAGGGATAACATATGAATAAAGTTCAGTATAAAATATGTATAACATATGAATAATCAACAAATAATGCGAGTGATGGTATAATGCAAAAATAATAACTGAATAATGCTGGTATAAAATTGTTCGGTTGTTTTGGTTAAAAATTGTGGGGATAACATGTGAATAATGCAGGGATAACATATGAATAAAGTTCAGTATAAAATATGTATAACATATGAATAATCAACAAATAATGCGAGTGATGGTATAATGCAAAAATAATATCTGAAAAATGCGAGTATAAAAATTGTTCGATTGTTGATATGAAAATGCGGTATAACGTATGTATAACATATGAATAATTATGGAATAATTCCAGTAATGGTAAAGGTATAACATACCAAGCAATAGAAAATGCGTCAATATTGGTATAATGCAAGAATAATAACTAAATAATACAGGTATAAAATTGTTCGGTTGTTTTGGTAAAAAATGTAGAGATAACATATGAATAATGCGATTATCTATATATATAATTGTTATATATACAATTATTGATATAATTGTTTATACATGACATACAAATAACATGGTGTATATATACGTGTAATTATTATATATATATATATATATATATATACGTGATATACGAATAACATGGTGTGTATATATATACGTGTAATCATTTATGCATGATATATAAATAACATGGTATATATAAATATATATGTAATCAATTATATAAATAATTGTATGAAATTATTCTCACATTATTCACATGTCATTCCCAAACTTTCGTACCAAGCAATTGAACAATCTTTATCCCCGAAGTATTATGAAATTATTTTCATATTATACTACTATTCACACGCATTATACATAAATTATTCATTTGTTATACTTGCATTATTCAGTCATAAATAAAGTACATACATACATACATACATACATACATACATACATACACACACACACATACATATATATATATATATATATATATGCGCATTATTCATTTTTTCCCGTATTATTATGAAATTATTCTCACCTTATACCTCTATTCATGCACATTATACATGAATTATTCTTTTGTTATACCCGCAATATTCAGTCAAATATATATATATATATTCGTTTATCCTCGCATTATTCATCCCAAATTGTTTTTGCCAAACGACCGAACAATTCTTATAAATTAATTATTCAGATATTATCCTCACATTATACTACTATTCACGCATATTTTCCCGTTATTCAAATATTATACATGTATTATTCTTATGTTATACCCGTATTATTCATTCAGAATTACCGTACATATTATATATATATATATATATATATATACATGCGCGCAAATCACATCCTTGCTATTTAGCTTTCGATTCAGTTGCGATTTCCACTATTACAATGAAGAACGAGTGTTCATCCTCTACTAACAGGACGAACGTAAATGCTGAGAACTAGGTAAATGTACTGTTTCAAATCTTGTATCCGTATTCGTCTAAATGTGATAGTGAATGGTTGTGTGGTCTGTTCAACTTTCTTTGAACTACGATAATAGAGTATAAAGGTGCTATACTATTATAATATATATTCTGATATAAAGATGTATAATGATCTTATATTCATTGGAATGATTATACTGATATGATACACCTTTTTATTTTGTTATTATATACTTTTTAACATGTTATTCTGGTATTATACACCTGTAGGAATATCAATATATTATTAAACCTGAAGATAGATAGTTAGCCAGGGTTGGGTGCCTGACTAACTTGAATGCACGCAACATCTTGATTTCCACTCTGACAAATTACCAGCTGCTCAAGTTCCAGGAGACTTGTTTTGGCCACTTTCTTGATATGAAGCAGTTGCTTTAGCAACCTCAGATTGTTCACAACATATTGTTAAGAGAGGTTGTTCAAGAAGACGAGTCTATTCATGTAACACCCCGGTTCCCGGATCTTTCTTCTTGGGCTCCCTCGGGCCCATTCACTCAAAATGCAGGACTATTCGGCTGGGAAGCCGTCGCTGCATCATCCGTCGAGAACCGGAGTGCTACATTATCTTTTCTAAATCTATCAATGCGCATATTCTATTATATATCCTTTTTTCTTATAGTAAATAAATCAAGTTACTTGAAAACCAGCACGGTTTTTTTTATTTAGAAAAATAAAATAAAATAAAATGGATTAATGAAATCACAAATGAAAAGAAAACATTGATTCAAAATTTGAACAATTCAAGAGTTTTTAAAATAGTTTCAAAATATTTGATTATGTATAAAATATTTTTAACAACATGTGAGAAAAGGAAACATATCCAGTTTAGTCAATGTAA
>JAJIYU010009306.1:0-17118 GCA_030144865.1 Tinospora cordifolia | reverse complement strand
TGCTTCATGAAATGAATGTAACAAATGGCGCTTTTTCCCCTTATAGATGGATTATATAAGGACTCTGACCAAGCCAGAAGATGGTAAATTATTCGCGATTGGTCACTCCATGGGCGGTATCTTGTTGTATGCAATGCTATCAAAATGCAGTAAGAAATCTTCCGAATAAACTTATCTTATTTGTTCTAGTTTCATCGCTGTTAAATTTTTTGCTTTTTCATATCACAGAAATAAAGTGATGGTAATTGTGTCTTACAAATGCAAACTGTGGTTAATTGTAAAATTTATTATTATTATTATTATTTGAAAATCTTTTATTTGTTGTGGTTAGTTGAAAACATGGTATGAAAATTAGCTGAAGTTTGTCGAAATTAGCCGAATTAATTAGGTAATTTAAAAAATCAAAACGAAGTTAGCCTGTAATTCTAAAATTTCAAAATTTCATCGAAATCTTCGAGAAATCAGCGAAGTTCACTTAAAATTGATGTTTTGAAGATTTTTGTAAAAAAAAAAAATTGTATAAAAGCCGTGAAAAAGAGCATTATTAATAAAAGAATTTATGTGGTTCACAAAGAGAAAGAAGAACAAACTATAACTTGGAAGAAGAGATGATATAGAGAAGAGTAATAAGAGAAAAATAAGTTAAAAGCCTAAGAGAAGAGACGTTGAGAAAAAAAAGAAAAAGGAAAACCAAGGTTTATGTTTGCAAGACTATTAGGGTTTGACAATAAATTTATTTGTGTTTCTTTCTTTTCACTAACAGTTTTAAGGTAACAAATGCAATATGCATAAAACATTGCTATTGTTAAAATACATGCTCAAAACCATTATATGTAAAATATATTTATTATGTTTGTTTTTGATATTTTTAATAGAAATTGTCCATATTTTAGCATTTACATGGTATTTTTTTGAATTTTTCTAACTTAGTAATTTTTTACAAAAATTCTTTCAAATTTCTCAAACTCTTCGAATTAATTCTAATTTTCAAAGGTCGAAGTTTGGGACGAAGTCGAATTTTCATTCCTTGGTTGAAAAGTTATCTTTTAGATACTTAAAACTTGAGCTTGTATTTCACAATAGATTCATGTTTATCTAAAAGCTTTCTGTAGATGCTTAAGACTGGCTTGTAGACTATAAGAAATTAATACCCAGCTAGTTGACTTTTTAATTTTTTGCGTCCTGAAAAGGAAAAAAAAAAAGTTTTATCTGAAACTTCTGGAGATGCAATAAGATTTTCAATGGATTCTGTTAGAGGCCAGATATCTTAGGACATGCTCTACAGAACTTTAATTTGAATGTTCCATAGCATCTTCTAGCATGTATTCATAAGAATCTGAGAGAGAGGGGGAGGAATTCACATTGGCTACTGCATCTGCACTTGTGAGGACCTTGGTCATGCACTTTCGCAGTAAAACAAGTCCTACATTAATCAGTATTCTGCCCTAGCTTGTTTGGATCAGTAATAGATGTTCTTTATGATCTCTTCAGTAGGCAATTCTTTGAATCCTTACAGAAAATAAACATTATAAGTGAATAGAAGAGTGCAGACAACATTTCTTGAAGACAAGTGCAACAGTCATAAAATATTTAGATTTCAGTGATGAATGTTTTGTATCTTGTCAAAGGAAAAAGCTGAATGCATCTGTTGAAGAACTAGGCTTTCCCCCTTGTGGTTTCCTGTCTCCATGGTTTATGGATTGAGTTTTATGCCCTTCTGTGGAGCTTGGGGATGTAGTTTCATAGTAGAATAAAATGAAAAGTTGAGCAAACAAGTCAACAAATGTTTATCAAATTAGAGGCCAAAAGTAGGAGAATGATTGATGAATGCTGAACAAAGATGCTTTATGAATATATTTCACTCAACTAGCTCACGATTGATGTGATTTTGGGTGCTTTTAATTAAGGATTAAAGTAAATGAATCTAAAGTTTCCCATGCCTTTTTGTTATTGATTTATTTACTTGGTTTATGATCAAGCTTTCAAAGCATTGTGGTCGATGAATTCTTGGTATGCTGAGGTGAAAACTTTTATGTAAAGAAGCATGTCCTCACCTTGATTACTTTCATTTCAGGAATTTAGAATGAAACTTACATAGAAAATTTATGATTTCTTGGGAAAATCACCAATTTTCTTGTGAAAAAAGCTACCCAATCCATTTTAGCAGTTGATTTATTCCTTGATTGGGCAAGACAAGGGAAGAAGATTCATGTAACCAAGTCATGTAGTTGGGTTTCATGACAAAACTTAGTTGAGTTGAATCTATGCCTTCAAATGTGTGAGTTGTTTTGGTGGCTTTTGGTTCTAGGCAAGCTTAATTCTTGATATTTTATAGGAAAAGAGGCTTTATGCTATCTCTCTACAAATTGTTGCATGCTTTTCAAGAATAGTTGTCAAGCCTATTGGTCATATATTTCTTCAGCAAAGTCTTTTTGATCTTTGCTTCTTTTCTATTTAGATCTTGTTTCCTGCAGTGTTCATTATGCAGAAACGTGACGGTATTTGACAAGCCTCCATAAGGCAAGGTCTAGACAAGATTTTGGCGGTCCATAACATATTTATTTATAGGTCTTCGAAGAATGAGTTAACGCACACACACACACACACACGTGTGTGTATGCACGCATGTATGGACTACAACAAAATAATAATTATTTAAATAAATGTAGTGAGTCATTTACAAAATATATATGACATCTTATCTTAACTTGTTAAAAAAAAAAAACTCAACTAAGCCTTTTCAAGAAAAAATATGTGCAAATATCCCCTCAGACAGCCTAGGTGGTCTACCCACCCAATCCACCTAGGCGATGTCTTGATAGCAGCAGTTTCCAAGATTTTAAATTTGGGTTGTAGGATTCTTTGGTCATTCTTGCCTTCTTGGTCTATTTAGTTGTAGTGAGATAGTAGAATATTCAACATTTATCCAATATTGGATTTAGCAAGATGTAGGGCATCTCTTTGAAAGGCTGAAGATAAGGTCTTTGGCAGCTTTGATAATGTATGTCTACTAGATGGAGATTGGAATCTTTGGTTATAGTGAGTTTCTTTTGACATGTACTTTTAAGGACTTGTTGTTCTCCTTTATACTTATATTGGTACAAATCTATCATTCTCCATACAAAAATGATAAAGGAAAGTAAAATAGGTTAGGATGTGAATTCTAAAGTTAAACTAAGATATGAATCATAAACGATGGAATGCTTCTGGGTCATTATATGATAGACACATTCCATTAACGTTAAATCTTATGCAAACACCAATTGTGCTACATGAAAAAAAAAAAAATGTTGGGCAATATAAAAATTATTGCAACTAAACTAAATGTAGCATAAATGCACATGATAAAATGGATATGTAGAAAAACATTAAAAGATAGAATTAGAACCAAACATATTTGGCAAATGGTCGGAGTAGCCTTAGCTGAAGAGAAAATAAGTGAGAATTGATTAAGATGGTTTGGATACATACATTGGAGATCTTTAGGTGAGATGATTAGGAAAAGTGACCTATAAAATGATCTATGGTAAGTGATGATGGAGGTAGAGATAGGCTGAAATTATACTGCCAGAGATAATGATGAAATATATATATATATATATATATATATATAACTACTTGTAATATCAAATATTATTTAGTCCTTGATAAAGTGGAATGGAGGAAGTAGATTCATATGGCTGACTGCATGTTGTGAAAAAGGCTTAATTGAGTTGAGTAGAGGGTGGAGAAAAGTCAAAAAATAAAAATAAAACTAAAACTAAAAAACTTATTTCGGAAGGCAACATGGTGTTCTAAACTTTTGATGTTCCACTTTTCTAAAGATGAAGGTGAAGATTTTGGGGACCTAAATGTCAAATAGCAAAAAGTAAAAAAATGTGGGAAGGCAATATAGTGGCCTAGGGTTCTTTTAGAAAGATGGAGGGAAGTGAAGCCTTCATTTGTGGTTTGATTGTTACAACCTAAATATCATGAAAATAAAAAAAGAAAAAAAGCAAAAAAACTACTACTAGTACTACTACTACTACTTTCTAGGGGTGTATATTGGTTGGACCCATTTGGTTTGGGCCTAAAATCTAACCCAATCTAAACCACTTGAGTTAGTACATTTGATACCAAACTCAAATAATTTGGGTTTGGTTTTGGTTGGGTTGGTTGATCAGGTTAAACTTGGCTCAAATTTGGTATACTAAAAGCTACATCTACCTTCAGTTAGAGGTTAACTTTTTAATTTAATTTACATCTTTCAAAATTACAAATCCATGTAACTAGTCGTAAATAAAATCTATATCGTCCTTATATTCTCAGCGTATTTTACATAATAAAATCTATGTATTTTAGTTATCATTATAGATCGTTCTAATATTTTCAATGTATTTTACTTATCGTTCTCATATTCTCAATCCATGTAACTTTTTATTCAAATGATAATAAGTTTGTTTGATTGAGCCTTATGTTTGTGTAGATTTGAACTTAGAAATTTACAATGAGTTTGTTCGATTTAGGTTAGCTTACTAGATTTGGTGGGCTAGACCCATGGCCCAACCCAAACTAATTGGTTTGGCTAATTTAGACTCCAACCCAAACAAACTATCTAGCTCATTCCATACTAACTCAAAAGGTTCGGTTTGGTTGGTTGTTTAGATTGATGAACACCCTTACTACTACATGTGGCGAGCCAATATGGTGGTCCAATGTTCTTTAAGAAAGATGAATATTAAGCTTTTACTTTTAGTTATCAATGTTGCACAAATTCCTTGTAGTTGATTTCTCCCCATTTGTGTTGATTGATTTTGCAAACAAAAGGGAGTGACCAATTATATGTGTAGATATTTTATCGTGCACCTTTAGGATGAAGGTATGTGAAAGGTGGAGTGATCACTTCCTTGACAAATACCATAGTGGCAATACCTTTTTGCTTTTCCCAAACAACTGGAACATTTCCTCTAAGCTGAATGATCATTGGAAAGTGATTCTTTTGTAGTTGTGTAGTATACTTGGAAGGAACCCTATAATTTTAAATTAAGAAGTTAGTGATGCACTTATGGTACTGGGGGAATAAAATTATTGATCCCATAGTGGGTCACGTCTTTAACCATTTGTAGTCATTGGCTCATTGTTTAATATCCTAACCTGTCTTTACAGGGTAGCTAAATGGAATTATTTGTCTTCATTGGGCTCTCCATCTTTCATTCTGTTTGTGCATCACTTTTTCTTTTTAATATATCCTACTCCAGTTTCTTGTAAAAGAAGTGTTGCATTTATTATTTTGCTCATTACGTTGTCAATACTTAATAATAATTTTCACCTCTGTACTTCTTTAATTATGAATCTTGAACCACATTGAGCATTTGGAGGATGTTTAGTGTGAATCTTGGAGGTGAGAATGAGAATCTTGATGATTCGCATATTTTATTATTTTTGCTTTTTTATGAGGTGGAAATTGATTCCCCAAGACATAGGATTTGTTTCAATGGAGATGGGTGATATCCATGGTCCCGAGAAAGTGATCCTTGTGTAAAATCTTTTGATTTTTTTCAAGGCAAAATCAAACAAAAACTTACAGCAACTTAAAAAGAAGTAAATCATCTTCCTTCTTTAATTTATAATAATATTTTAATAAAGCATGATAATTTTATAAAAAATGATATTTTAATAAAATCTATTGATTTCATTAAATTAATTACAAATTTATTCATTTTATTATTATTTTTAAATAATTTATTAAAGATTTTCATCACAATTAATTTTAGTTTTGTAATAAAGCACGCCTTATTTTTTGAAAATCGAAATTCTTCTTTTAATAAAACTTTTTTATTATTTAACAATTCTTTTTTGGTCTTACTTTCTATTCATAATAATCATAAACTTATATAATGAGATATTCATTTCATTACTTTTCATCGTAACTTATGAAAAGTAATTTTACAATTTTAATTAAAATGAAGTTCATTATTTTTAATAAAAACACTCAATTATTTGAGTTTTTTGTTTCTAGTTTATTTTGATAGTGATAATTTTATATTTTATATAAATTATTTATTTTATTATTATTTTCCATCACAAATAATTTTCTTAGTTCAAGAAAAAACTAGTTTTCTTACTTTTTAATGAAAATAAAATTTAAAATATTATTTTTATTTTAAATTTCGTTTAATAATTGTGTTTTTTATATTTTGTAAATATAAAAGTTATTATTATTTTTATCACAAAATTAATAAAAATAAATTTACTATTTTAATTACAATTAATTTTATTATTTTAAGAAAAATGGTTTGCTTTTTGAATTTTTTATTCTAAGTTTATTATTATAAAAAACAAATTTATATTTTTATGAAATACTTATTTCATAATTTTTTTAAACTAATATGGTTTCATTACTTTTTTCATCGTAAGGAGTTTTATTATTTTAGTAAAAAAACCAATTTACTACTTTTATAAAAAATTATTATTTTAATAAAAAAATTTTATTTGAAAACATTTTAGTATTTTTAATTAGATTTTTTTAATTATGTCATTATTTTGATTAAACAAATTTTATTATTTTACTAAATAAATCAATATTTCGTGATGAAAGTTATTATATTATTTAAGATCCTAATCAACGTACTATCAAACATAGTAATATGATATTTTCAAAAAGTTGTTGAGATTCCTATAAGACCTAGTCTAAGACTAAAAAGATTCTCCCCATCACACCTATTGTTTCTTTCCAACTCCCCATCTGTTGGTCTTCATCGAGCTGCATCAGACTACACAGCCTAAAGCTCATTTCTTCTGAATTTAACCGAACACTGATGTAAAATTTCCATCTTAAGATTTTTATTAATCATTTTATTAAGAATTTGGTTCCCATTCTTAGGTAAAGAAACCTTCATAGAAAATGCAACCTTGCAACTTTGCCAATGACATCCTATAATCATTCATAGAGTTCTTAAAAATTATAGGTAATAGGTAGAGCTAAACATCCCACAATGTATGTAATGCCATCACTAACAATCCTTCTCAGATGCGACAATGTCTTTTACATTAAGAGTTATGATATAAGTGCCGAATAGAGGAATTGACAAGTAGTAAACATGTAAATGGAGCATACTTAAATGTTTACACTGACAAAGAGAATCCCAATACATCTAATAAGCCTAATTTGTATCATGCTAGAGACCATTTGATTTAAAAGTGCCAAAAAAAAATAAAAAAATAGGGCTCAAATAATTATATGAAGCTATCACCAACAATACATTTATTTTCTCAATTTATTTCGCATATTGTTTAGACTGTTTACTGATGGAAGAAAATTTTATATTCATTTTGTATCCAGTCATGCATTGCATAAGGACTTATTGGTTGTGAAATTTGTTGCTGTGAATATTTACATTCTCATTTGCATGACAGCTTATTGGTTGTAAAATTTGTAGCTGTTAATATTCACATTGTCATATTACTCTTGCCAGGTTTTGAAGGAAGGGACTCCAGATTGAAGGCCATTGTCACTTTGGCATCATCATTAGACTACACAACTTCAAAATCTTCACTGAAACTATTACTGCCTCTTGTAAGTGGGAAAGAGCATCGTTATCCCTTTTTGTGTAATGGATGGTTCACAAGGAATCTGAAGTGTGTTGTGTGGACGTTAACTGTTAGTTGCAATAACTTGCAGGCAGATCCTGCTCAGGCCCTTAATGTTCCTGTTGTTCCGTTAGGGACCTTACTTGCAGCTGCTCATCCTCTTTCTTCTCGTCCTCCTTATGTTCTTTCTTGGCTTAATTATCAAATTTCAGCTGAGGGCATGATGCATCCTGAGTTGCTTGAGAAGCTTGTGTTGAACAATTTCTGTAAGTTTTCTGATATTGCCCTATGGCTTCAGTCATGTTTACATGCTTCTGGTTTTTATTTCTTTTCTTTTTGTGAAATGGCCAAGTGAAAAATACATGCTTGCAGTTACATGTCATTCAAATGGTGGAAGTTTAAATGAATGGATTATAATATTCACAGGCATTTTTGAACTGTATATGTAGGTTAAGACCCAGAAACTCATGCAATTTAACTGGCCATTTGGCTTCCTTGGATGTTGTATAGTGGTTGTTTCGAACTTGGCAACCTACTCAATTGTGGGTTAAGTCAATACTGAAAGTATTATTTAGCCTTGTGACACTTTTGTTAGGCCAGAGTTATGATTCTTCAGTTTATAGTATATATTTTCTTATAATTGTTTTTGAGCATATCACCCTCAATCAAGATTCAAAATTTTACTTCCTTTATCATTTCTATGTCTGTCAGCTTATCCGAAGTCTTGCCCTAAATCACTAGTTGATTACTTTTTATTCTGTAGTCCATCACACTCAAAATCATTAATTAGTACTCTATCTTTGTTTGCGGAAAATTGCCATTACATTCAAAATAAGGATTTCTATTTAAAAAGTTGAATATGGGGATGAACTATTGCGAGTACATTGTTTTTTGTTGGTTCCACTGATATTTATGTTGGTCTATTGTGCTGCTCCAGTGAAATACATAAAGGCTAGGAGGAACTGGACTATTAGGTGAAAGAAATTCTATTAACTAATGCCTTTGCAGAAGATGGTTCCTCTAGATAGAGATGAACGGTGAAATTCAGTAGTGGTGTTTGGTGATTAAGAGGTATTAGCTGCTTCTCAACATTGTTCTGTCCACTCCACTTCCAGTGTGGCAATAGAAAGCATGACCCACTATTTTAAATCAGAAGCAAAGTTTTTTGCATGCACTGGCATAACAAGATCGACAAAGTTTTTCCAGTAGCTAATCCGTACCTTTGTTTAAAATTATATTCGAAAGTACAGTTTTTCATGGTTCAGTTGCATGTTTATTGAAACCTGAGCAGTTTGTTGGTCAGGGTGAGGCGTTGAATGATCATTTTCTAGATCAACGTGTCTGGTCCATTACTTGTAAGGGACCAGACAAAGCAAAAAGAAAGATCAACGTATATCCACAAAACAAAAAGAAAGATCAACATATAATAAGCATGGTGTATGTCAACCACAACCAGTTTATTGTAGGGGTCTAAATGGTGATTTTCTAGATCCATTTATCTGGTTTGTAACCAACATAGATTATATCCACAAAACAAAAAGAAAGATCAACATATAATAAGCGTGGTGTATGTCAACCACAACCGGTTTATTGCAGGGGTCTAAATGGTGATTTTCTAGATCCATGTGTCTGGTCCGTAACCAACATAGATTCCTTTTTGGTCTCTCTCACTATGACATGAAACCAAAGATGTGGCCACCATCATAAGCCTTGTGTTACCTTTTTAGGATATGCTTCAATTTGAAAAATGGTGAACGGCAAGAAAGTAGTAGTATTTATAAGTAATTGGGCTTTCTATGTTGCACTAGCTACGTATTTGGTTATGAAGAAATGAAAGTGATGCTGGTTTTTCTCAGCATCAAAAGTGTGATAATCTAAGCATCTTTGCCCAAGGTAAATTTCATGTGATTAAAAATTGCACATCAGGCTTGCCCCTATTTTTAATAAATTTTTTTTTATGTGAACGAAGAGCCGACTGTGGTGGCATGTCCACCTTTTGCTGGAGACCCAGTGAGAAATTTGTTTTCGTTTGAAAGCTACCCAATGCCTATGTAAGATCTCATTGCTTTAAAATATGACAAAAACTTAGAATGCTCACATGGTTGCTTCCATGTTTGACAAATTGTTTTATTTCATCATTACAACGTGTTTGGTGGTTGTTTACTCCTACTTGTGACCACAAAAATTAGTATAGTGAAATTTGTTTCATTTGTAACTATTTTAAATTTATCGACATCTAAAGAAAGTACAGATATAATCTCTTTAAGAATTTACTACCTAATGAAATTCAGTTTGGTCTTATTATTGTAGAGCTTAAACTTCTACCATAAACTGATGTTCATTTTAGCATAAATAGAGGATAATAGAGTTTTCAAAAAAGCACATTATTATCTCACTCAAATTTCATATTTAAAACTCTATCAGGATTCTTTGCATATAGTTTTGTAGTTTCTAATGGAATTTTGAACAAATGAACACCTTCCAAATACTTCGATGAATATTAGAATGTAGAATTTTTAAATGTGTCACTGATAGGCGATATTTGAAAATACTTCATAATTTCTATGGTTTTTTGGTTAAATTTTAAAATGCTCACACATCTCACAGCCTGTGTTTGTTGATAGAATCACCTTTAACATGGTATGTAGTAATTGCTTTTGTCCAATCATGCGAAATGTTTGTTTTTTATGTTCTGTAAATGGCGGACGTACAGATTCCAGTCTCTTCCTATCTTTGTAATGAGGATTACACACCCAATCTGTTCATACATAATTTAGATACAGCTTTCTTCCATGTCCCTCATTACTAGATTAGGCAATGAGAGATAACCTGTAACACCTCGCCTCCCTGTCTCTAGGCCCACATGGTTCAGAGGGCGTAATTACCATACTGCCTTCAAGTCTTGCAATGACGGGGGGCCACCCGAGTGGTGGGCGGTGTCACGTTATTTCTTTTCTCTTTTTCTCTTTCACTATCCAATTCTATAAGACTTTATGAGTAACATTAATTTATAACACATACTTGGAAATCATTTAATCAAATAAATTCATATCATTCATTGAAAAATAAATCATGTCATGAGGTACAAATCCTTCAATTTATTACATTGAATTTAAACTTGAAAATCTAATGAAAACATTAGGGCTAACATGTCCAATTTAAACATTTCATAAGTACTAAGATTTAACTTGACTACGCAGCTTCTATTCAGAAATTTCCTAAAAGTTAAAAAGGAAGGGTGAGCTCAAGAGCCCAGTGGATCATTTCAAATATTTAACCCATACTTTGAAACAAATAACAAATACATAACAAACGCTTGAAAAGATTAAGTGATTTAAACAGTTGTTTGTTTACAATTGACATTAAGATCGAAAGGAAATATGCCTCAGTGTTTGATATTTAGGGGATGAGGTCAAATTCGGACCTTCGAATCAATCATTAATAAAGTGGGGTTAAATTCGAACCGTCAGTTCACATCCCAAAAGTATTCGTTTGGAACACTCACAATGAAAATTCGTCATCATGTCAGTACGTGGTTAATAATCTTCGTTAATCTTTCTTTATTATCAAATCACATTAATAACAAGGTAAACTCAGGAATAAGCATGTAAGCATTGTATTGAGCATGTCAAAAAGGCACTCAATGATTATAACATTGCATAGATTACTTATGTGTATATATAGTGAGGCATGCATTTTTCATGACATAGCATGATATATTTCTAAATTAAGCATGCATATAACATTCAATCAAACATGTGGATTCATGGCATATTTCTAGACTAAGCAAACATTTATGCATATAATACTTGTTACATAATAATAAGGTACAATCTAGAAATTATTTCCACCTTTTACGTTTAATCCTTTGATTCCAAACTTCTTGAGACCTCTGCTGAACCTTCAAATCTCTCCTTGGTTGCTCAACACACTTTCTAGCACAGAATTTGTGCAAAACTCTATTTCTCCACCTTCTTACTACTCTAATTGTTGTTTAGAATAACCAAAGAATGAAAAGGATGCCGAGAGGAAGGCAAGAAGAGTAAGAAGAGAATTGTTATGTTCTTGCTAGGATGAATATAATGGTGCTCATGCTTGAGTTTATATAGAGTTCTAGTGGACAGGTTCTAGGAAGGTTTGAGTTGTTTTCTTTGTAGGAACTTTTCTAAAACTCTTCCCCTTGTTATTTTATATGTTGCCTAAGCACATGAATTAGTAAGTAAAGGTTTTAGAAGTTGCTCATGCATTAGAAGCTTCCTATAGTCACTTTGGAAACTTTCTAAAATTCTTTTCGCGCAAATTTCTTAAGTATTACCGCGGTAGTGTGAACGCAATGTCCTTATTTTATTTTATTTTATTTTAATTATTCGACAAAATTCTGGGGTATTACATAACCCATTTCTGTTGGAGGAAAATGTTAATAACCAATAAAAAAAATAGTCTCCACATGGGTTTTATCTCCTTCACTTCTCTCTTGTGCTCTTTATTTTGCATTAGGCCTCATGTTGTCAATCTGCATCCGTTACCTTCCTCACTTATATTGTTAAAATATCTTACCAAAAAATGATGTTTTTATCACCATTTTACAGGTACAATTCCTGCTAAACTAATCTTGCAGCTAACGACTGCATTTCGTGAGGGCGGATTGCGTGACAGGAGTGGTAACTTCTTTTATAAGGATCACCTACACAAAAGCAAGGTGCCAGTGCTAGCACTTGCTGGTGACCAGGACTTGATCTGCCCACCTGAAGCTGTATATGGTACGTTTCAATTTCTGCATTATCTAGATGCATGTTACTTTGCTCTTTCCTTACTCCAATCATGATAATGTGCACTGTGCAGAAACTGCCAAGATCATACCTCAAAATTTCGTCACTTACAAAGTACTTGGAGACTTGGATGGCCCACACTTTGCTCACTATGACTTGGTTGGAGGACGAATGGTAGGCTCCTTCATGTTTCTGTAGAATCATTTCAAACTTCTACTCAAGCTGTTTAAGACCTTTTTTGTTTTGTGATTTTTGTAGTGTGTTTTTTTCGAAAATCCGAAAACATGGTCAGATTGCAATCTTATTTTTGAGTCGCAAGCCAAATGCAGATTTTTCATGGTTTTCTAAGATTTTACTTATGCAGGCCGTTCATCAAGTTTATCCGTGCATAGTGAAGTTTCTAAGCTGTCATGACTCTACATGAATACATGATTCTTTCTAGCCAGAAGTTTCAAAGTCTCATATGCTTCCCTGCATCGACTATTCTATCTTATCTGTTTAGAGAAGGCTTCTCTGTGATGAACTCCTACAAACAAGAAAGGATAATTATGCTGGAAAAACTGGAAAAGGAAGGCTTTAGTCAAAATTGTGTGTGCTGTAGATAATAAGTTGCGTATTACCCAAATGAAAATATTGTGAAAGAAAAGGTTGGTACTTATACGTTGTAATCTAATTATGCTTATTGTTGGAAAATACGTGCCAACAAAAAAGAAACATATGAGCGAGGCCATCAATGATTAGAGCAGAGTTCTCTCTCTGCCTCTCTCTCTCTCTATTTTTATTTTTTATTTTTTTCAAAATGTTTTTGGCTGACCCAAACTATTTTTATGTAAATGCATCCTTGCTTATTAAATGAAAATATACTTTCAAAGTAGCTCAGTAGCTTAATTTTTTTTTCATGAACTTCATAGCATTAGAATAGCATAAGTTTATTGCAACTAAGCTGGAACGTGTGGTTGGTAATGTCATTGAAGGAGAGGTTGGTATCTGCAATTGTGGACTTCTTTAGGGTGATCTTCATCAACGTGGATCATGGTCATTGATTGGCAGTCAATATCTCCAGCGCACATGTTATGACTTCCTTTTGAGATTCAGAAACTAAAAGGTGCTTTTTGTGGCAATGGTCACAATGCCCCTGTCTTGACGGTTTTACCATGTTGTCCTAAAAAGATTTCACGTTATTGTCAAAGATGATCTCCTTAAAGTTAAGACCAAACTTCATGCAAGCAGGGTATCATTTGTCAGTGTACTAATGATGCTTAATACTTACATTATCCCTGTTTCCAATAAGATCAATGTCACAGGTGGCTTTCAGCGTGTCAATGTCATTATCAGTTTGTGCAAAATTATTTCATATACAAGACAATTTGCTGGTGTGATCCTCATTGCAAATGAGGTGGTTGATGAGTAGAGAATGGGAAAATATGAAGTTTTTTGTTGAAGTTAGATGTTTGCTACGCTTATGATTTAGTTTGGTAGGACTTTCCTTATTAACAAATGGTTTTGGAGAAAATAACGCAAATGGATTTGAGGATGTCTCTCTATGATGAGCTTTTGATGTGATTGCTCTAAATTTTAGGTAAAATTACATAGATGCATCTAATTTAAAAATAATGACTCCTTTGCCATCGTTTTGTACCATTAGCGACCCTTGGCCGCCACGTAGTCACGTCGTGTAAGCACAGGAGTTTGTCCACGCCAAACGAGATTGGAATCGTGAAGCAAAATTTTCCCCCAATTAAAAGCGTCTTCTCTGAAGATGCTTTCATTCTTGGTTTATGCCATCCAAAATTCGGGTTTTTGCTGGAGTTTTTGAGTGATTGAGGAAGAGCACCTTAGGACACTAGAAATGTTCTGCTGCAATGGTAATAACCTAACCATCAGGTAGCTAGTAGTTCATCTCTAATGATGAGCTCCACTCTATAGTCTCAAGCTCTTGCTCATAATGAAGAGCAAGCTTCTCCTTCTTCGTCAGTGCATCAGAAAGATCACGTCCAGCAAGGTCAAGACGAAGTATGGCATGGGGGATTGCATAACTTTCATAGATGGGGACTATGTGGCTAACTCCATCCCCCAAAATCACAATGCCTAAGGAATAATAACAAGAGGAAGATTGTTAGATTTATAGAATATCACGAATTCACCATCTAAAAATAATGTTTAGATTTTAATTTTAGTTTTGGTGAAGGCGACTGAATTTTTAAAATTTATTGGTGAAAACATCTTTAGCCTTCACCAATAAGTTTTTTTTAAGGAAATTTTTTTGGTGAAGACGTCTTCACCAAAAAATTTTAAAATTGAAAAAATTTTATTGGTGAAGGCGTCTTCACTAAAGACGTCTTCACCAATAATTTTTGTAATTCATTAATTTATTTTTCTATAATTTTGGTGCGTCTTAAATTTTGTTCTAAAACCTAAAATGATTTTTTTTTAATTTAAAAAAAATTAATGTAACTTTTAAGAAAAAAGATATTTTTCGTTTTCTTTTGTACATACTACTCTAATTAAAATTATTTTAAGTGAGATAAATTTATTATTTATTAAATACGTTTTTTGTAAAAAGAATGATAAAAATCTTTCAGATAATTTTTTCTGATTTTTAGTGCAATATTGTAAAAATATAAAGACTAATTTATTAATTTTTTTTTACAAAAACTAATTTGATAAAAAAAAAATTTTAAGTGAGGACTTTTTTATTATTCAATGAAGATGCATTCCCTGAAAAAGAAAATTAAAAAATATAAAAACCAATTTATTATTTTTTTATAAAAACTAATTTGATAAAAAAAATTAAGTAAATACGAATTTATACGTGTCCCTTAAAAAGGAACAAAAATAATCTAAACTCTTTCTTTTGCGCTTAGGTTCCCACTACAAAACGATTTCGCTTTGAGATTATTTTTATCGCTGACCTAATTTATAGTGAAGTGCCGTTAAAATGTCTAAATCAGTTTATTATTTTTTTCTGCGAATACTAATTTAATAAAATCTTTTAAGTGAAGATAATTTATTATTTGTTAAATGCACCTTTCTACAAAGAAAAACCCTTTGACAGAAAAAATAAAGAATTTTTTTGCTTCCTAATAGAAATCGTTAATAAGGAATTTTTTGAGTAATACGAATTTATTATTTATTAAATATATCTTTCGTAATAAAAAAGAAAAAAAATCCCTTTACAAGGAAAAGCGAAATTTTAATTTTTCTTCAAATGCTTCTACACTGAATGTGCACTAGGAAATTAAAACTCTAGGAATAAACAAAATTGAAGAAGTCTTAAATTTTTTAAAATATAAATTTTCAGCAAAGACACACGATTTTTTGTTTAATTTTGGTGAAGGTATACTTTCTTTTTAATTTTCGTGAATGCGTATTTGATTTTTTTAAATACCTTGAATTTTTTTTACGAAAGGCGTCTTCAATTTTTTTAATTTCCTAATTTTCTTTAAAATTTTTTGTCAAAGCATCTTAATTTTTTAATTTCTTAGTTTTTCTTTTAATTTTATATTATTTTTTATTTTGGTAAAGATGTCTTAAAGAAGAAGTTGCTTCGTAGAAGCTGTTTAGAAACCTAAAGTAAAATTATTTTTTAAATTGAAAAAATTGTAATGTGACTTTTTGAAAAAAAAAATTTCTTTGTTTTTTTAATATTTTTCTATGAAGAATACTTTAATATAAAATTAAAATGAAGACTAATTTTTAGTGAACTATCTTAAAAATATAGAAACCAATTTATTAATTTTTTTTAGAAGAACTAATATGATAAAAAAATTTAAAGTGAAGACTTTTTTATTATTCAATGAATGCGCCTTCTCTAAAAATAATTAAAAAAAAATATAAAGATCAATATATACTTTTTCTGCAAAAACTAATTTATAAAAATTTTTTTTAAGTGAAGATAAATTTATTATTTCCCTAAAAAGGAAGGGAAAAAAAATCAAACTCTTTATAAAGAAAAAAAAAAGAATTTAATTTTTTGCGCCCAAGATCCCTTTGCAAAGAAAAAAGAATTTTTTTTTATTTTTTATCTTCTATCCAAAAAATATATTTACTTTGAAATAATTTTTTTCTCTCAAAGTGAAGACTAATTTAAGAAATAATAACTTTTATTTCCAAAAAAATGCTTGGACTTCAAAATTATTTAAATACATAAAATTAATTACTAAAGTTAAAAATACACATTAATACAAAATTTTGCTGCTCAAAGTTCATTAAGTTGAAAATGTTATTGCTCAAATAGGTTCACTAGGAGTGCCTTTAGGGTTAAGTTTGTGCTCTTTGAGATCCGCATTTGTACATTTTTTATTTTTTATTTTTTTAAGAGCCGGGTCTGATCCGAGAGACCGGGTCGGCCCAAGTCTGCCTACTGACCGGAAACTGCAACTTTCCTCTCCTTCTTCTTCTCTTCGCTCTCGATTTTTCTGCAACCCACCTGAACCCTAAACCCCAACTCTCAGACCATGAGACGGGCGGTGCTAAAATGCGCCAATCTCTATAGAAGTCATTTCCATCTTCCTCATCCTCCTCCGACCTTCAAACTAAACCCTAAGTCCTCTCATTTCCCACTTTCCAAAAGTATTATTCTCCCAAGTCTTCGATTCTTCTCTTCTGATAACGATTCCTCCAACGCATCCTCTACTCCTCAACCGGCCATTTCAGCTCCAGAAACTAACGCCGCCGCCGAGTCTCCGAAGAAAGACATTGTAATCGATGTTAAAGACGTCAGCAACAAAGGTAACTAAGTAGAGTAGATTGTAAGATTCAGCTGAGTTTTTTATTTTTA
>JAJIYU010009305.1:0-17191 GCA_030144865.1 Tinospora cordifolia | reverse complement strand
TTCCAACAATTCAAATCAACCTTTTTTTCAAAACATTAACAACCTATAATCTATTCAAACAAATGTCTTGAATTTTAAATCCGTATAATACATGTGAGAGAGAAAATCATGCCCACCTGGTCTCTTGGACGATTTCTTATCTCCTCGTAACTAGTGATCGTCCTAGAAATTTTTATCTGCAAAAAATCATTGTAACGTAACAATATCTCAAGCAACATTCCTATAATTTCCTACTAATAATTTTCATACTTAATTAATTTGTCACCAATCTAATTTTTCCTTGTTTAAGTGCTAATCTTTTGATATAATTAAGTGTAGATTAATAATCCCCATTTCTTTTTACTTTGTTTATCAAATAACCATGCTTAATTGCATAATCCAAATTAAAGTAAATTCTTACCTATTAACTCGATCAACACCACTAGGAAATGAAAGAAAATGCTACCACCTTACTTCTCTCCACTGTGCAGCACATTCGTTTTCCAGCAGTTCATCATCACCGTCCCACAGCCCAATAGCTCATCACCGTTCCTCTGTTCACTGTTCTATCATCAACACACACACACACACGTTGCACCATACTTAATCTAAGTTGCCCCTGTTTTCATTGCAGCAGCCGAGCCTCTATCTTCTAACAACACTGCTTTGTTCGGCTCCCCTGCACCTTCTTCTTCTTCCACGGACCGCACCAGCAGTTCGCAGCAACGCACAGCTCCTTGTTCATTTCTTCTTCTTCCTTTCATTTCTCTGTTCCACGGTAAGGACAGCAACAACAGCAGAGGTAGCATCCGCAGCTTCTCCTTCTTTCTCGTTCTCTGTCCACCAACCCACGGTAGCAGCAGAGCACCGTGGTTCTGCAACAGAGATTCGGAGCAGGGGCAGCAATAGCATGGAGCCATTCTTCCGGCTCCCTGTTTCAATCTTCTCCATGCTCTGTTCTTCCTAAATTCAACGCACTAGACAACATGCCATGCCCGATGTAACAGTAACACTCACACATCACAGAACGCACCACCCTCAATCAAAATTTCAGTCTCCTTCTTCTTTGTTTGAGCAGCCACCATTGCAAGACCAGCCAAGCTGGTTTTCTTCCCTCATTCCACGGTTGCAGCAACTTCAACGGCTTCCATTTTTTCTGTGTTGTCCGTCCAAAACCAGCAAGACCAAAACCAGATTCCTCCTCTGTTCATCAATCCTTTGTTCGTTCGGTGATAGCAGTGGCATCCAGCAACAAGCTTCCGCCTCATTCGGTAGTTGCAGCAGCCACCCACGGTCATCTTCTTTTTCTCTTCCTCTGTTTCCTCTTCATTCCCACCAATTGCAGCACTGCATGCTCTACTAGTTTCTCTTCATCCGGCAGCAACAACCACCGAGCAGTTGCCATTATATAAAACAGACCTTGCTCCGTTTTCTTTTCTTTCCTCTGTTCGACAACGGCAGCAACAGCAACAGAACGTTGCTCTGTTTCTCTCCTGTATTTATACTTCATTAGTCGGCCACCGCCAAATCCGAAAGCACCCGATTGTTCTCGCACCATCTTCACCGCCCTGTTCCGGCATCTTCGATACGCCACAAGCCAGCACGCCTCACTCCTTTCTTGTTTGCACGCACCCATTCCTTATAACCATATGTTTATATTTATTTTTCATTTTATATGTTTGTTTAATTTATTATCATCATTTCATCATTTCATTTTTTTTTATAACTCAATTAATTTATCTAACCTTTATTATAACATTATTAATAATAGCATTAATACCCAATTCTTTAATCCTTTATTTTATCAAATTATATATATATGTCACCAATATAATTCCCTCCATTTTTAATACTTCTATGGTATACATAATTATTTTTAATTTGTTATTTTATTTTATTTTCGCATTACTCGCGCCTTTCTGCGAGCACAAGCGAGTGATGAAATAATTTATTTATCCTTATTCGCTCACGACGTGGCACGACCACGAAATTACGGGGTGTTACACATGTTATCCATATATTATTCACATGTTATCCCCACATTTCTACTAAAATGTTGAACAATTTTATACTCGTATTATTCAATTATTATTGTTGTATTATACCATTATAGACGCATTATCCAATTGTCCGCATATGTTACACCTCTGCCATTACTCGTATTATTCCATAATTATTCATATGTTATTCGTATGTTATACCGCATTTTATTCACATATTATCCCTGTATTATTCATATGTTAAGCCCGCATTTTTGTATCAACAACTGAATAATTGTTATACTCATATTATTCATATATTATTCTTACATCATACTACAAAAGAATATAAAAAGAAAAAAAAAACCAATTCCCGCCCTAAAAAAATTGACGTGGGTATACTCATCTTCTTTAGAGTCACTGTTGTTTAATCGTCTTCTTTGTGTGTTTAAGTTCTTCGATTTTCACTGCCCATCTTTCTTCTGTTAATCTTCATTTGTTATTGTTGTTATTTTTCTTTGGGTATTTGGGAACAAAATATCTAATTCTGCATTTGGGAATGAAATCTCTATTTGCAACGATTGATCTTCTTCTTCGTGCATTTCAGTTCATCGATCTTATTTGTTTGTCTTTCTTCTATTAATCTTCATTTGTTATTTGCAGAATCGCTGCAGAATAGTTGTAGAATCAACACAATCATCTGCTTGTAACTATTGTTGTTCTTCTTTGGGCATTGGGAACAAAATCTCTGCTTGTGCTGGGTACGAAATCTCTGCTTCTGAGTTTGGTAACTATTGTTGTTCTTCTATTATTATTATTATTTGTTATTTGCTATTGACTTATGCTAAGGCTGACATATTCATTTTTGCTATTGACTTATTTTTGTTCTTCTATTTAGGAATTGATATATTTAACTACACATGGATAAAAAATGGGTCTATATTTCAAGGTTAACTCTCACATCTAAAATTAGATAACATTATTTATTGCTTGCTTGCATTATTCAAAATTTAAGTATTTTTTATTTTTTTTAGGTTGTCTTAAGAGTATAGACATGGTGCTCAAAATTTTATCAATTTTGTGCATGCAAGTTTAGGAAATATAGACATAATATCGTGTCCTTGTACAAAATGCAAGAACTTGGATCGCCAGCATTATGATTTAGTATATGAGCATTTAGTCATAAAAGGTATGAATCCTACATATACTAATTGGTTTTTTCATGGAGAAAGGCTTGAAACATGTGGTTTTGTCTCCAAAGATATACCCATGAATGATACATACAAAATGTACAAGGACCATGCATGTATTCAAAAAGATCATGACAGACATAATGATCATGAAATTGAAGAGGAAGACCTAACACATTTAGTTGAAAAGGCAGAAATGCCTTTATATCTTGGTTGCTTGGAACATATTAAAATTTCAGCAACAATAGTTTTATTCAAGTTAAAAGCTTCATATGGTTCATCAGACACTAGGTTTGATGAATCGCTTAAGATTGTTGGTGATTTGTTTCCATCTGATCATACTCTTCTTAATTCTTTATATGCAACAAAAAAACTTCTAAAGGCATTTGATCTTCGGTATAAGAAGATACATGCTTGTATTAATGATTGTTGTTTATTTAGAAATGAGGTACAAGATGCAAATCTATACCCCAAATGTGATTCGTCTAGATGGAAATCTAAGCACACTCAAAAAAAGACAAAAGTCCCTAAGAAAGTGTTGTGTTATTTTCCAATAATTCCAAGACTTCGAAGAATGTATGGAGTGGCTGAAATAGCTGAACAATTGACATGACATCAAAATAAGAAAAGTATAGATGGGAAAATGAGGCATCCGATTGAATTACCTGCATGGGAAACTATAAATGACAATGATGAATCTTTTGCATTAGATCCTAGAAATATTAGATTTGGTTTAGCTACGGATGGTTTTAATCTTTTTCAAGACCTTAGTTCGAGGTACAATTGCTGGCCAGTAATATTAGTTACATATAACTTTCCTCCATGGTTGTGCATGTTGAAGGATAATTTAATGTTGACATTACTCATTCCTGGGCCGAAACAACCATGAAATGATATAGATATTTACTTAGCACCTTTGATAGATGATTTGAAATTGTTATGGACAAATGGAGTTGACATGTATGATGCATTTACAAAATCAAAATTCAACTTAAGAGCAATCTTAATGTGGACTATAAATGATTTTCCTGCTGATGCAAATATGTCTGGGTGTTCAACAAAAGGAAGATTCGCATGTCCTATTTGTCGCTTGGATACTTGATTTGAATGGTTACGTCATAGTCGAAAATTCTCATACATGGATCATAGAAGATTTTTAGTTCATGGCCATCCATACTGAAAAAAAAAGCTTGGTTTGATGGTAAACAAAAGCTACGAGGAAAACCAAAGTGGTTTACAAGTGAAGCAATTCTTGTAGAGGCAGAAAATATTGTAAATGACTGGGGGAAGAGTAAAAAAAGAAGAGAAAGACAAAAGAAGAAGAACATACATGGAAGAACAAGTCAATTTTCTTTGAATTGTCATATTGGAAGGTATGCTTACGAATTTGTTTCATTGTACTCGAAATTCATTTGTTTTGTGAAATATAATATGGATTCATTCTATTTCATAACATATGAAGTAATTAAGTCAAATTTATGCAGAGCTTGCTTTTACGTCATAATTTGGATGTGATGCACATTGAAAAGAATATATATGCGACAGTATTATTTACACACTTCTAGATGTGAAAGACAAATCAAAAGATGGACTCAATGCTCATAGAGACTTGGAATGCATGAATATTAGAATTGAGTTATATGTTGAGAACCTAGGAGATCGATTATATTTACCTGATGCAAAGCACACTCTTTCAAAAGAAGAGAAACAAATTTTTTGTAGAAGATTAGCAAATTTGAAGTTACCCGATGGTTATGGGTCTAACATTGAAAATTGTGTGTCGATTAAAGAATGTAAGATACTTGGCTTGAAGTTACATGATTGTCATTTATTAATGCAACAAATTTTGCCTGTTACTTTGAGAGGAGTTCTACCAAATGGTCCAAGTACGCAATTTCACGACTTTGCAGATTTTTTAATGTACTTTGTGATAAGATCATTGATCGAAATTTATTATTGGACTTGGATGATTCAATAATCGAAACTTTGTGCATTTTTGAAAAGTTATTTCCTCCATCTTTTTTTGATATTAATGTTCACTTAACAATTCGCTTGGGACGAGAAACTTGTTTGGGTGGACCAATCTAATATCGGTGGATGTATCCATTTGAGAGGTAGAATATATATCACTTTAATGTGTTTAGCTACTTTATTATATATGTATCTTAGTCCATTGCTCACCAAATAATTGAATGTACTAATCTTTGTGGTGTTTTAGATTCATGAAAGTGCTAAAGGGCTATGTTAAGAATCGTGCACGACCAGAGGGTTCTATAGCTGAACGATATCTTGCCAATGAGTTTATCATATTTTGTAGCAAATATATTGAGAAAGCACATGAGGTGGGGATTCAATCGACACGCAATGAGGATGTTGAAAATGAAGATGAAGAAAATGAAATAGAATTGGAGGGCTACCCAATTCTTAGTAAAAAGAAAGTTGTGCTTCCGTCTGATATCTTGGATATTGCTCACCATTATGCTTTATTAAATACTTTAGAAGTTCAACCTTACATAGAGTAAGTATATTGTTCTTATAATCCATATCATAAATTATGAATATCTTAGTGCTTCGTTCAAGTTGGACCTAACTTTATGTTGTTTATTAGAATGCACTTGAATGAACTTTGACATTCAGATAGAAGATTATTAAGGAATGAACATTTGTTGTATAAAAGACACATGAATGAATTTAATAGATGGATTTGTGATAAGGTAAACAAATATTTTTCAACATGCATTTCCATTTATCTTATCAAAGTAGTACTCATTATATTATTTTTGCTATATGATCAGACTAAGGAGCTTGCTGGACATAACAATGTTTCTAGTAAGCTAACATGGCTCACACTAGGGCCTAAAGAGCAAGTATTGTCATGTCAGGAATATGTAATAAATGGTCTCCATTTTCATACAAAAGATGCACATAAATCCCGACAAAATAGTGGTGTTTTAGTTGAAGCAATAACTCTTTGTAGGTCTAGTGCAAAAGATCAATCATAACAATCTGGGGAGGTCACTTATTATGGAGTCTTAAGAGATATCATAATTCTTGATTATCATAAATTTAATGCGCCTATTTTTAAATGTGATTGCGCTAATATTGTCAATGGTGTCAAGAAAGAAGAAGAATTTACATTAGTCAATCTTCATGAGGGGCAATCTCAATTTCATAAGGATCCATTTATTCTTGCATCACAAGCAAGGCAAGTTTTATATTCTAGAGAAAATTAAACATCTAACTGGTATGTCATTTTGAGAGCTCCTCCAAGAGGTTTTTATGAGTTACAAGCATATGAGAAAAGTAAAAACTTGACACATGAGCACATGAACATGCCAACATTTGGAGATGGAAATGTGGAACACTGTGCTAGGATTGACCTAAATGACACTATTTTGTGAATAATGTAAGCATTAAGTTCTATGCTATAACTCATTGAATTTTTTCTTGATTGAATTTTGTGATATAATAGTTATTTATTGCATCTATAGTAATTAGTTAATTCCTTTTCATTTGGTATCAATAGGCATATTATATCTTCTATAGCCACTATGACAAAAAAGAAGACTTTAGAAGCGGGTGAAGTAAGTATTCACTTTTTAGTTACCATTCTTTTCCTCAGGGCTACTATTATTCTTCTTTAGTATAAGGTATCTACTCTTTCACATTCATGATTTACAATGTTTGTTGATTACTATTATAGCTTTTGGTTTAAAATAAACAATGTTGATTACTATTATAGCTTTTGGTTTAAGATTAATAAATCTTTCACGTATATATGCTTTCTAAGAAAAATTAACATATAGCTAGGTCTAGGTGTTCAATCCCCTAGTGGGGCTAAGTATTCTATGGATCATGTAAAACTATGCATAGTATCCCTTTTAGTTTTGTTCTTATATGCCTTTGTTAGATATTGACTTGCTTTAATTATTACAATTGCTCTTTAGCTCTTATTCTTATTTTTTTTAAAAAAATTTATCTAATTAACTTTATTTGTTTTTTGATGTAGGTATATATATTAAGATTGGAACAATGGAGAACTTGAGTTTATATGCTTCGATTGTGTATCAAGATGAGACGTGATGATCCTTCAAGAAGAATTTTTGCTTAAGAACTTTTTATTTTTGTTTATTAAGATTAATAACGATAAGTAGTGTGATAATAATTACACTTTTTGATGGATTGTATATATATGTTTGGCATTATGAAATTTATAATTCTTAAGTGATACTAAATGAGCTATTTGAAATGGTAGGACAAATCTTTAATAATGTTTATTTAATATTATGAATTTGATACAGGTAAATATATGTAATATATATTGTAGTAAAATAATTTTACCATTAAAAAAATATTGACATTTGACAACGTTTAGTTGTCGTTGTAAGATACATGATATAATAACGTGCAGACAATTGTTGTTGAAATACTACAACTTTCACAACGGCACATGCATGTTGTTAAGTAATGGATATACAAGAACAACCACCTACCCATTGTTGAAAGATTAAAAGGGTAGGGTTTTCCACAACGTTCGCCCGTTGTTATAACATGTCTACAACAACAGGCATTGTGACCATTGTCGAATATGTGTTAAAAGATCGAAGCATTTAACAATGTGTGAACGTTGTTGTAACCCCAGCTTTACAACAATACACAACTCATTACAACAACACGCACATGACCGTTGTTAAAGGTTAGGTTTTCTACAACGTGCGCCTGTTGTTATATTATCTTTATAATAACAGACATAGTGACCGTTGTCGAATATGTGTTAAAAGATTGAATCATTTAACAACGGGCGAACGTTGTTATAACCTCACTGTGAGACCGATACACAACGCTTTACAACAACAAGCTCATGACTGTTGTTAAAAATAGTTGGCCGTTTAACAACACCATGATCAACAACATCACCATAAACGTTGCGTATGAGTATAACAACGAACATTGCATGTTGTTGCAGGTGCGATTTCTTGTAGTGTTTAATCATTAAAGGTTGAGGATCCAAGGCTATTGAAGCAAAAAGAAGTGGGCCCAAGGGAACAAAATAACAAGTAGAAGTGATTACCTTGTTCCCTATTATATTATATAAATTTTAATGCTAAACATGTTGTGTGTTTACAATGCTTGAATGCCTAGAAACATGCTAAGGTGTGTTTAAATAATGATTTGATGCCATGATTTCATATATTAGACATGAATGTTTGTAACTCCCCAACCCCTAAGACTTGATTGTTTAGCTAATCACAAGGATGGCTGGGCCATGTTATGTTACAAGTACACAACTTACATCACATCTATTTCAAATATCTCAAGTCTTATTAATTCATAATGAGCACATAACTCAAACAATTTAACTTTAATTTAATAAGACTATTACAAGGGAGATAAAAAGAAATCTTTAATATTTATTCATTTAATAAAATATGAAAAAGTACATATTTGATTTTAAATAGCAAAAGAGTATATAACTAAATTTAAAAACTAAGTTCAACGGAAGTCTTAATTTAAATAATCAAAATTTGGTCAACATGCCCTTACATATAAACTTTTCAAGTTTAAAATTCTATCACATACTCAGTAGTCGTCATGATTTAATTTCCTGAAAAATAAGAGGGGAAGGGGTGAACACATAGCCTAGTGGATCATTTCATAAATAACTAAGTTACTAATTCAAATCAAAAACACATCCAAATTCAAATAATTATAAACAATTAGGTGATTTAAACAACATCTTTGGTTATTATTGATATTAAGACTAAAAGGGGTTTTAATCCCTTGATGTTCTTTTCAAAATACTCCACTCTTGGATGGAAAAATAATTCATCTTGTCATATTCCATTGGAATAAGGATCTCATGTCCACATTTCGAGTGTTTTGGGTTGTACCCATCCACACATAGTGATGAGCCCTATATACACTTAATATATGTAAAGAACACCCATAGCATCACTTAGATTTGTATGAAAGTATGTGGTTCATAAATTCAAAGTCTTAATCTTAATTCCCACATATTCATGAATAAAAAATCAGAATAATAAAATTAAGAATAAAACATTCAAGAACCGTGAAAACAATACATAGTATGTTTTATAATTCCAATCAAACCTAAGCATGGAAGGTACACATGGAATAGTATCATGAATACCCAAAACATGCATATATGATAATCAAAATTTAAATCATGATCAAACATGTTGAAAACTGAAAAAAAAACATGTTAAATTAAAAATAAAACCAGCAACTTCAAGAATGTAAAAGAAATCTAAAATCCTAACTTCTCCCTAAAAATCACTCAAGAACACAACAAGGTGAGAAAGGTTGCCAGAAAGAGGGCTAGAACAAGCAAAGAGAAAATGTCAACTCTTTGCTTTGGGATGAAGAATAAGTGTGCACAAAGGAAGGGGGTTATATAGATTTTTCAAGACACAAGGGGGCTACGGTTTTGCAAATTTTGATTAGGGTTTCCCCTCATGTGTGATGGCTAGGTTTGCACACAAATCACAAGGGGATGGCTAGGGTTTGAAGTTCAAGGGTATGATGGTAATCCTCACACTTGGCGCCAACATAATGTGTTTTTGGGTTTAGGAAATTTTCTTATTCTTATTTCTTTGGTTTCTTCTTGTGTGTGACAGTTAGGGTTCCCTTGTGAGCACAAATTAAACTTTTAGAAACTTCTAATTAGGTTCCTTCACATTTGTGCACACTCATACTCATACATCTAGCCGATCTTGGGTTGCATGGGATATGGGTGCACTTGATCATATGTGGGTGGTCATGCATTTATGGGTCGACGTGAATTTAATAAAAATTCATATCTCCTTATATAATCAAAATTTAAGACTTTAATCTATATTTTTATGTTCATAATAGACTAATACATATTTTCAAATCAATTTTTTGACTAGTGTGATCTTTATTTCATTTACTTTCCTAATTTAGACTCCACTGAAGGGTATTAGGCAAATGAAAACACAATTCTTGGTCAATTGGGCTTTTCTTGGATATGTTGTCTAGTTGATTAGTTCATGTCATCTCGTAAAATTTAAGGTCAGTTTGAGGTCTTAAGGACCACTAAATGTGGATTTTGGACTTGCTAAATTTGCCCTTGAAATGGACCAAATTTCATTTCCTACCCAAATTTCATCCAATTGATATTGAATTTCTCATTTCATTAAGTACAGGATTTTTCAGGGTATTACAACCTACCCTCCTTAGAAAAATTTTGTCCTCGAAATTTCTACATCATTAAGGATTTCTAGTGAACAGATAAGGATATTTTTGTCTTTATTTCTCCTTCCAGCTCCCAGGTAGTTTATTCTGCCCCGTGATGTTTCCACGATACTTTAACTAAGGGAATATCCTTAGTCCTTAGGCTATGCACTTTGTGGTTAAAGACTCTAATTGTCGTTTCCTTGTAAGTAACATCATCTCGAATGTTCACTTCCTCCTAGTGTATGATGTGTGAAGGATTTGGCTCATACTCTCTCAACATTGATACTTGGAATATGTTATAAGCTGAGGTCATTTGATTGGGTAGGTCCAACTCATTAGCACATTCCCCAATCTTCTTAAGTATTTCAAAGGGTTTGACAGATCTTGGTGATAACTTCCCTTTGAATCTGAACCTCTCGATGCCTTTTGAGGACTGATTCTTAGAAACATCTTGTCCCCCACTTGGAAGTCTAGTGGTCTACTTCTTATGTTAGCATAACTCTTTTGATGGCTCTGAGCTGAAATCAACCTCTTCTAAATTAGTTTGATTGATTGTTCATTTCTTCCACCACATCTGGCCCAGTCAACATATGGTCTTCAAGCTCGGCCCAACAGGTTGGTGATTTGTAGGGCCTTCTATAAAGAGCCCCATATGGAGCTATCTTAATACTTGCCTAATAACTATTGTTATGCAAACTCTACCAACTGCCAGTGCTTGCTCTAGTTTTCTTTAAAGTCTAGAACACATGATCTCACCATACTTTCCAAGGTTTGGATAACACTTGTGGACTGCCCATCTGTTTGAGGGTGAAAAACAGTAGTCATGTTGAGTTTAGTACCCAACTCCTTCTGTAGACTCTGTCAGAACTGAAAGGTGAAGCGAGAGTCTTTACGAGATAAAATTGTCTTAGGCACAGCATGAAGTTTTACTATTTCCTTCACATACAGTTCTTCCAGCTTCCTAACTTGGTCTGTGGATCTGATTAACAGGAAATGAACCACTTTAGTAAGATGATCCAAAATCACCCAAACAATGTCTTCTCCTTTCTAATTTCTGGGCAAACCATTGACGAAGTCCCTGACAATGTTATCTCACTTCCATTCAGGAGTAAGGAGTGGTTGTAACATTCCAAAGGGTTTCTGGTGCTCAACTTTCACTTGTTGATAGGTCAAGCATTTAGAGACATGCTTAGCCATGTCTCTCCTCATTCCTCTCCACCAGTAAGTCTTTTTGAGGTTCTGGTACATCTTATCACCACTTGGATACATCGTATACTTGGTTTGATGAGCCTCATCTAATATGGTTTGTTTACTCTGTCCATTCAAGGGTACACAGATACTCTCCCTAAGCCTGAGGATATTCTAAGCATGTAACACCCCAACCCCCACATTCTTTGATTTGAGAGTTGGACTTAACCACCATTCTTTTTGACGGTGGACTTAACCAATTGGTAGGTTGGCTCATGTTACTTTACAAGCGACACACACTTGTTCTTTTCTTTTCAATACCTCATGCCTTAGAATAAATTCAATAGTACAAATTCACATTTAATAAAATCAATGCAATTAAAGGTAAAGAAAAATTTAACTTCTTTATTAATAAAAGAAAGTACATAACTTTGTAATGTAAACTAGTACATTGTTGATCAAAGAGACTCAAAATCTCAAAATAAAAGTACTAACTTTTAGTAGAAGTCTTAATCAAAATTGGGCAACATGCCCTTACATTGAAAGGAAACTTTCAAGAGAATGAAAACTTGCTAAATCAAAAACTATCTAATTTTCATAGCCTTCATGATTTAATTTCCTAAAAAATAAGAGAGGAAGGGGTGAACACATAGCTCAGTGGATCTTTATCAAACAACCATTTTTCAAACTCAAAACAATAGCATATTCATAATTCAAACACTTGCATACATTAGGCATTTCAAACAACCAATTGTTTAAAGTTGTAATTTAGACCAAAAGAGTTTATCAACCCTTGATGTTCTTCACTAAGTGCCTCCTTAGGAGAAACCTTGATGTTCTTCACTAAATGCCTCCTTAGAGTGAAATATGGCATCACGTAGCCGATTCCATTGGACTTTTGGACTTCAAGGGAGCTTACCCATCAACCAAGCATTTAGGTAAAAAAAGACCATATGGGCATACCATATGAAAAGAACATCCATAGCAACCCACATGTGTGCTATGATGGTACGTGGTTATTATATCCACCATCTTTGTTAAATCACGTATTCTAGAATCATAAAATAAATTTTAGAACATGAGACTAAAATAAATAAATTCAACATATAATCAAACTTAAAATTCATCATGAAACACTCAAAATCATGCATCACATATTGAAATAAAACCTAAACATGATACTAGGCATGGCATGATCAATATGCATGCATAAATTCAAATATGAATCAAATCTAAAACTGAAAAATATTTTAGAATGCTAGAACTAAAAATCTTTTGATTTTAAAACCATACACACAATGAACATACTAGAACTTTGAATAAGAAAAAGGGATGTTTAAGAAATCACTTCCACCTTGTGACGCTTTCTTTTGAAATTTCGATAGCAATTCCCCCACGTACGAAGATCAACCAATTTGAGAGCTTCTCACACACATAAGAAGGGAAGATGGGAGGTGCCAAGAAGAGGCTTTGAGAAAATAAAAGGAACATTCAACTCTTATTATTTGGAATGAATGAAATTGGGGGCCTAGGGGGGTTTATATGGATTTTTCAAGGGAGAAAATTAGAAAGTTTTGTGTCCTTGTATGAATAAAACTCTCTAATTCTACCAAATTTCATAGTTTCTAATTTTTAGAGCAAAAAGAGTATTTTTTGGATTTTTTCAGGAATTTAGAGATATTTTTTAGAATTTAAAAACTATTTTTCGGATATTTTTCGTGATTTTATTTCATATTTAATCGGAGCCTCGGATCTAGACCGTCGGATCATCTTCGAGATTCCGTTCGCGATCAAGATCGGGCGGGTGGAACGTTGGCCGTTAGATTTCCTCAATCGCAGCACTGGATTCGCGATTGAGATTTAGACAGGTGAAATCTGGAACGTCAGATTTCCTCGATCGCAGTACTCGGTTCACGATTGAGATCAGGCGGGTTGATTGTGAGGCATCAGATTTTCTCGATTGCTGTACTCGTTTTCGCGATCGAGATTAGGCGGATGAAATCTGAATGTTGGATCGAGCAGATTGATCGTGGACCGTCGGATTTTGGTCATCCGGTGCTCTCGTGCGTAGGTGTGGACTTGATCTTGGTCGTATGATGCTAATCTAGATTACAGATCTACGGTTCACAACATTTTGAGTTTGTTTTTAATTTTTCAACCCTATTTCTTGCTTTCTTTTCGAATTTTTTTTCCACATCTCGACCCCAATTGACTTTCTAATCCCGATTTCATAAAAAATTGCACATATCCTTGTGTTTTTGACCATGATATCCCATTTTATGCATTATAATCATAATATTTTCTTCCAAAAATCCACTAAATCGATTTTTTGTTCCTCACTTGGGTAACTAGGATATGCCAATATTTTCATTTATCAATTTTGTATAATATTCTAAGTAAAAATAAAATTTCATATAAAATTTTCGAGATGTTACAATCTACCCTCCTTAGAAAAAATTTTGTCCTCGAAATTTGTACATGTTTAGGTGTTCCTAGTGAACAGATGCGGGTACTTGGTCTTCATTTCACTTTCTAGCTCCCAAGTAGCTTCTTCCATCCCGTGATGCTTCCATAGTACTTTAACTAAGGGGTATCCTTAGTCCTCAGATTCTGAATCTTGTGATCAAGGATTCTCACAGTTGTTTCCTCGTAAGTAGCATCATCCTGAATGTTCACTTCCTCCCAGTAGATGATGTGAGAGGGGTCAGGTTCATACTTTCTCAACATAGAGACATGGAATACGTTATGAGCTGAAGTCATTTGGCTTGGTAGATCCAACTCGTAAGCACATTCTCTGATTCTTCTAAGTATTTCAAAGGGTCTGACAAATCTCGGAGATAACTTCCCTTTAAATTCGAACCTTTTGATACCCTTCTGAGGACTGACTCTCAGAAATACTTTGTCCCCAACTTGGAACTCTAGTGGTCTTCTCCTTTTTTCAACATAACTCTTTTGACGACTATGTGCAGTAGTCAGCCTCCTTTGTATCAACTTGACTTGGTTGCTCATCTCTTCCACCATGTCTGGCCCAGCTAATACATGGTCTTCAAGTTCAGCCCAACAGGTAAGTGATCTGTAGGGTCTTCCATAAAGAGCTTCGAATGGAGTCATTTTTATGATTGCCTGATAACTGTTGTTATAGGCAAACTCCGCCAAGTGTAAGTACTTGCTCCAATTCCCCTTGAAGTCTAGAACGCAAGCCCTCAACATATCTTCCAAAATCTGGATAACTCTCTCAGACTGACCATCCGTTTGAGGGTGAAAAGCTGTACTCATGGTGAGCTTAGTACCCATCTCCTTCTGTAGACTCTGCCAGATCTATGAAGTGAAGCGTGAGTCTCTATCAGACACGATAGTCTTGGGTACACCATGAAGTCTGATACCACCTTTGTAACACCCTAACCCCCACATTCTTTTATTTGAGCGTTGGACTTAACCACCATTCCTTTTGACAGTGGACTTAACCAGTTGGCGGGTTGGGTCATGCTACTTTACAAGCGACACACACTTGTTCTTTTCTTTTCAATACCTCATGCCTTAAAATAAATTAATAGTACAAATTCACATTTAATAAAATCAAGGCAATTAAAGGTAAGGAAAAATTCAACTTCTTCTAGCTGTAGATGTACTTCAAGCTCTTGTGATCTGAAAACAACTCAAATTTTTTTCACCATAAAGTTAGTGTCTCCAAATCTTCAGGGAAACACAATAGCCGCTAGTTCTAGGTCGTGAGTAGCATAATTTCTCTCATGGACCTTCAGTTGTCTCTAAGCATAAGCGACTACTTGTTTTTCCTGCATCAACACTGCTCCAAGCCCACTCAGCGAAGCATCAGTATAGAGTATGTAAGTAACAATAGGAGTTGGGGTGACTAGAACAAGAGATGTAGTCAATCTCGTCTTCAGTTCTTGGAATGACTGTTCACATTTCTCATTCCACTGGAACTTAACTCCTTTTCTGGTCAACTTAGTCATAGGTTCTACCAACTTGGAAAAGTCCTTAATGAACCTTCTGTAGTAGCCTACCAAGCACAATAAACTTCTGATTTCTGTGACTGTCTTGGGTTGCTTCCAGTTCATAACGACTTCCACTTTCTCCAAATCTACAGAGACGCCTTTTGCTGATACAATGTGGCCAAGGAACTTGACAGTTCCCATCCAGAACTCTCACTTATTGAATTTAGCATATAGTTGGTTCCTTCTAAGAGTTTCCAGCACGATCCTCAAGTGTTCTAGGTGTTCAGCTTCTGACTTAGAGTAGATTAGGATATCATTCATGAACACCACTACAAACTGGTCAAGGTACTATCTGAACACTCGGTTCATCAAATCCATGAATGCTGCCGGGGCATTGGTCAAACCAAATGGCATCGCGGTGAACTCGAAGTGTCCATATCTTGTCCTGAAGGCGGTCTTGTATATGTCGGATTCCCTGATTTTTAACTAATGATAGCCCGACCTAAGATCAATCTTTGAGAAATGAGTGGTTCATCTCAATTGATCAAATAGGTCATCAATCCTTGGTAGAGGATATTTATTTTTTACTGTAGCTTGATTTAACTTCTGGTAGTCGACACAGAGTCGCAAGGAACCATCTTTCTGCTTCACGAACAACACTGGAGCTCCCAAAGGTGATTTACTCGGCCTGATGAAACCTTTCTCCCTAAGCTCGTCTAGTTGAGTTTTCAGTTCAACTAGTTCTGTTGGTGCCATCCTATAAGGAGGTATGGCTATAGGGTTGGTTCCAGGGTGAAGTTCGATCTTGAACTCTAACTTTCTAGCAGGTGGTAGTCTGGGTAAGTCATCTGGGAACACATCCTCGTATTCCCTAACCACTGCTAAGTCTTGTATCTTCTTTGGTTCCATAAGCTCTTCTTCCGAGAGTTCCTCAAACTCATCCTTCTGCTTCAAGCAATTCAGCAATGCTAGGGTTGGACTTCTTCGTAGTCTCCGCATATCCCCATAGATTTTAAAGATCTCCCCAGAAGGTAATGTTATAGTTACCCATCTCTTAGGATAATCTATTTGGGCCTGGTATTGATCTAACCAATCGATCCCCAAGATTACATCATAGCCATAGAAAGGTAGGGTATATAAGTCAACTGTTAAGAGTTTATCCCCAAACCTTAGGTCACAGCTACACATTCTTTTTTGCATCACTGCAGTCCCTATTGGTGTCGACACATTCAAAGTTACAGGTAGTGTTTTTGTCACAAGTTGTAACCTATCAGCTAGTTCTTCAGAAACAAAGGATTTAGAGGCACCCGAATCAAACAATAGTTCCACTGCAGGGACCTAGTCTTCTTGGGCCTCAACCGCGAATACTCTAGCCTTGTTCTGACCACGGCCTTGGTTTTTCCCCTGATTGGCATTCTAATTCTTATCTGGCTTGAGGGCATCCATTCTGACCTCCTCCCTGGGTGTTTTGTTGTTGCTGTTTGTAATAGCCCAGAATTTTGTCAAAAAATTCAAATAAATTAATTTCAAAGATTTTAAGAAATTTTGGGTGCAAATGGTGGGTTGGCATATGAAAAATAAAATAAATTAGAGATATAGTGAAAATTAAACAAATAAAACCTTAATTTGATAATTAAATAAAAAATTAAGGTTTAGTAAAATAAATAAATAAAAATAAAGT
>JAJIYU010009304.1:0-17117 GCA_030144865.1 Tinospora cordifolia | reverse complement strand
AGTTGCAGCAATGGCGCTACGTCTCGCTCACCCGTTAACCAATTTCTTCTACTCTCCCCCTCGCACCACCAAACCCTCCCCTCGATTCTGCAAATTCCCCACTCGAAGCCAGTTCTTGGAACCGATTGAATCACACAAGGTATTTGGGTTTATCCAACAATTCTGTATATTCTTCTCATTAAAAACTTTTTTGGATACCGTCGTGAATCCCTAATTTTGTTTTCTTTTTCTTTGTCGTTAATGCGTATCTCTTTCTTTCGCAATGCCGACGTTATTGAGTAGTTTAAGCATGTAGTTCTGTTTTAATTTTAATATTACTTCTGCATATATATGCATTTGCTAGGCTAATTTCTGTGATTTTTGTGTTGTAAAGGCACTCTAGCTAGCTAAATGCTAATCCATTTTGCAAACCCAAACAACCCAGATGCAGGAGAAATTCTGAATCTCATTGTAAATTAAGTCAGCTCATTGTTTTTTTTTTTTTTTTCAGCTGGTAATGGAAGTAAAAGAGAAGCTTGAGAAAGAGTATCAGAGCTTGCCTGTTGGCAAGCAGGGAAGAGATGATGAAGACATGATTCTTTGGTTTCTGAAGGACAGGAAGTTTGATGTTGAAGCTGCTGCAACAAAATTGGCAAGAGCTATTGTATCCTTGGATCATTAATTCATTTCATGCTTTCTAAATGGCAGGCAATAGTTTTTACCTAAATTCTACCAATCTTATAACAAATTCACTTTCTCACTTCTAATTTTTTCTTTCCTATTTGAACATTTGCTGATAATTTTTAAGATCCTTCAATCTTCCCTTGAGATTACAGAAATATTTTCTTCTAAACAATCAAAAAATTTCCATGGAAGTAGAGTTGGAAATGTTTTTCAACACCCATCAATTTTTTGCTTCCCGTTCATCAATACTAGAAATGGCGTCAAGAATTTGGTGTATCAGAACTGTCGGAAGAGTCTGTTAAAAGCATGCTTGAGATAGGAAAGTCTTACGTGCACGACTTTCCAGATGTCAATGGCAGACCAGTTCTTGTGGTTGTGGCATCCAAACATTTTCCCTCTGTAAGTATCAAGTTTTAGTCATTCGCATAGATCTATATTCAAGTCACTCTCATCAAAAGTGAAGTAACTTTATCAAATGCATGTCTCATTGGCATAATTCTCATTCAGAGATAGTTATATTTAACTTGCTTCAAATAAAATGTCATTCCATGATCTAATTCCATGGGTTCAGATTGAATCTGCAAGATCATGGATTCAGATTGAACAGGGAGAAATGCAAATGATCCAATTTATGCCCATTTACTGATCAGAAAAGGGTTAAAGTCATACATAACCAGCATGGGCCCTTGGTCTAAATCTAATTCCATGGGTTCCATCCATATACATTGCTCCTACCTTTTATGCAGAAGAAGAATCTTGCAAATACATTTTGTGAGTTGCAGTAATCTAGATAATAGGTATTACTAAAGACAATACGGCAGTATCCTGACCTTTCTCTCAGCTTCAGCAATTTGAACTATGAACCCAAAATTTATCTAAGGAGCACATCTTTAAGATCATACTAACAGAGAAAAACCAGGTTTCACACTCATAATTATATTTCAGTTTTGCCAATGAATTGAGACAAGAGATGAAGGAAAAAACAACGTAATGGAGGTAAGTCCTACAACCTTGGCTACGTCTATCATTACATCCAGTTGATCGTCAAGTCAGTAGGTAAGAAAAAAGTGGAAGATTGTTACATCAGAGCTCAAAAGACTTACTTCCTTTAAGAGATTGTCAACTGTGATGCACAATATCACTTAAATGTATATATTGTTTTATGCTTCTTGCCTCCTTTACCAACTCATTGGATCAACTCTATAGGCATGCTATAAGATCCTAGGTGGCCATGAATATCCTTGATTACACATTCTTATGGCTGTAAAATTCTACTTGTATCAAAATTTTACTAAAGTATCATATTTCCTTCAAGCACGAATTTCATTTATATTGCCTGTCATGATGTGCAGAAGGAGCACCGTACTGAGGACGAGAAGCTTTGTGTCTTTTTGGTCGAGAAGGCTTTAAGTCAACTTCCTGAAGGCAAACAAGAAATTATTGGAGTTTTTGATCTCAAGGGATTTCGCAAAGAGAACACCGATTTGGAGTTTTTGAAGTTTTTGGTAATTTCTAAAACTTAGCTCCAGATTTCATCTCAACTAACCCCTATCAAAGATTCTGGACCCATGCCAATGTTTTTCTTACATGGTTCAAATTCAACTTTCGTTTTCTTATCAACTACTCGAATTTCTGTTATCATGATTGCTGTGGAAGGTTGTGGCTCTATAGTTATAACTTATATCTAATGTCCATGGAAGTTCTGCTTTTAACGAATTGTTGTTCTTTGGTTCAAAGGGTGTTGCATGAATCATATATCAAAGCTAAAAATGCATTGGACACATGTGATAATGAATGTCTTATTGCAATTTGGCAGTTTGATCTGTTCTATAATTATTATCCGAAGCGGTTAGCTAGAATAGTATACGTGGATGCTCCCCTCATATTCTTGCCCATCTGGAATTTGGTCAAGCCTCTGCTAAAATCATATGCATCACTGGTAAGCTTTAGCATTTAACCTCACTTTCTTTGCTAGCTGCATCATTGTTCATATGTTTGGTTTGTGTTTTTGTTTCTTTGAAGGTGACATTTTGCTCTGCGGACACATTGCGCAAGGAATATTTCACAGAAACAACAGTTCCAAAAGAGTTCAAAAAAGAGTTAAGGAAATGACGAAGGATGCATACCTGAACACCAACAACAACTAAATGTATTTTTTAGGCTACATATGATGTAATAAAGTGAAAATGTATCGAAAATGTGGGGAAGAAAGAAAATTCATAATAAAAATTTACTCTGTTCTTCAAAACAACAAAGAAAAAGAAAAAAAAAAAAAGGAAAGGGAAGACCAGCTTCATGTATAAAGGGAGTTTTACCAAGCTTGATTCTTTCTATGTTCAAGACAATCCATGAGACACATGACAATATGTCTTTTCACTGCATCTATGCGTGAAAATACATATTAACAGCTGCCTTTTGCAATTCTAACAAAGAGAAAAGAAAAGAAAGGTTGGGCATCTACACCACGATTGTTCCCAAAATAAATCATATATTGAAGTGAAATACAGAAAAAAGATAGACTAGACGCAGTAAATCACATAAAAATTCTACATTAACAGCTGCCTTTTGCAATTCTAACACTCACAACTATTTAAATACGTAAGTATTGTGTAGCTTGAAGAGTATAATTATTTAATGGTATAAGAAAATTACGTAACTATTGCATTTACTTGTTTGTTGCTCAGCTACAATACTCAACCATTAGATAAAAAAGTATTACTCATCTTAAAGTGTATATTCATACATAAGGAGTAACAATTTGTGACACAATACGATAATTCGGTCCGAACATATCGTGCAAGTAATGAATTTTTTTTTTAAAATGTAGACACACAACTCACACAGGAGCCACACGACTAACCGAGATAGGAATCAAAGTTTAATATAAATGAATTTGAATCAAAATTGATTAAACGTGACTAAATTTTAAGTCATAAACAAGTTAATTTACTAAGTTTGATTATAAACAACTTTTGAAAATAAATTATAAATAAATTAGTTTAAAATTAATATACTTTTTAATATGTTGATATAATTTTTTATTTTTTAAAAAAACTAATTTAAATTATTTTTAAATAATTATTTATATTTTGTATTTTATTATTTTTTTGTAAAAAATAAATTTACAATTTACAAAAAGTTAAATAAATTATGAAAAAAATACACGATTATAACACAATTAATAAATAAATTAAATCTAACTTATAAATTTGACACAATTAATAAATAAATCAAATTTAAATTTGTAATATATGAATGATACTTGTTTATAACACAGCCCATTTGTAATATGATGACACGAATTGTCACATTTACTCATTCATACATTAATTATAAATATTATAATTGCCTAAAAAAATATGACTACTAGTTAATCTAGCATTAGTTTAAAAACATGCATTACATAAATAAAACATAAAAATGTAAAGAGTCCTGGCTGAAACGAGATTGGGGGAAGTATGACAGTGAAAGCACAAACAACAGACTCATGAAACCTAAAATTATTTTCCTCTAAATTTCGTGAATAAAATCTGTATAGCAATATACGAGGGATAATTTCCCATGTTATATGTTACATGCAATAGGGTAACAAATTATTTAGAACGCACAGACACATCATTAAATCAACTCTATCATAGCCCTTTTTGTATTTTCACATGGAAAGGTACAAATTATTTACCTGGGAACTAATACTATATATTTAGATCTCGTGTCAAACTCAAAGCCGCATTTTCTTCTTGTGTGTGATCAGGCTTTGCTTTTTCCTTCATCAAAAGATCCCAACACAGACTGCCCATCGGATATGAAAAGCAAGTCAAACCAAAAAGTCATCAATTGCAGGCTGACACTAGTCAAATAAAAACTTTGCTCAAAGCTCCAGTTTTTCGGCATTACGCCTAGACAATTAGGGTACTTGGATTCACCAAATGTAAGTCATATGAGAGGAACAATTAATATTAACATAGAGTTCCAAATAAAAAAAATTTCAGAAACAAGCCCAAGTCTTTGTATTTATATTAATAAAACGTTTGTTTCTTCTAAAAATATTTAAAAAACAGAAGAAGATTCCCATACTTAGTACAAGGTTCAGACGTAAATACCATATTAAGAAGTCGGATGGCAGCTGGCCTGGTGAACTTGCGTGCAAAGAGGAAGCATGAGGATGGTTTCCCTTTGCTGGTGCACCATTCTCTCCTGTACTCAGTCTCATAGTATATATTATCTATATCCTGCACAAACCCAAAACAAAAAAAATGAACATTCTTTCAGCTTCTAGCAGTCTAATTTTAATTTTACACTTTTGCAAGGTTGCCCTAACTCTATAAAAAGTAAAAAAGATCAGCAACATTTTGTTGTGGGAAACTTATTACCCAAAAAAAAAAAAGGAAGGGGGAGTGGGGTGGTAGGGGGGCTGTAAAGCAATAAATTGAAAAGAAGCAAACTTAATATCCTTGAACTTCACGACCCAAATGAGATTAAATGTGGTTGCAAAGAAAATCTTATCATAAGAGAGACAAATGGCAAACCACTGGAAGTATGATCACCTTTATGGATTGAATTAGCGAAGGTGTAGCATCTGACATCTTGTACGTCACAGGATGCCATCCACGCCTTTGACGGTCTTTGGAAGCTGAAAGATCCCATGAAGTGTGAGTCAGTGTCCTTCGAGTGATTTCCTCCTCAAGTCCTTGTGTCTGAAAGGGAATAAAAAATGCCTTAACAGTGAAGAACGAAATAAAGAAAACAACCCAGACGGAGGTGCCTCAAGAAACCAAAGATTAACTAATAAACACAGAGTTAAGACTCATAACACACTTCAAAGGAACTTGCATAATTTGTGCATTTCCCCTCATTGTTGCTCATTATGCACAAGATGGCAAAAGTCTGGATCATTTATTTTTCATGAATTCTGCTAAAGGATTTGGCATTTTTGGTACAGTTACAGGGGGCAGATTCTCTATTCCACACAATGTTAATGATGGATTGTCACTTTTCCACGTGACAAACACATCAAAGACAAGTGAAGGGGGTTGGCTTCATATGCAACATTGTGACCACTACAGTCAGGAAAGAAATAATAGACTTTTTAAAGATCAAGCTCGAAGAGAGGATCAACTGTGGGAATCAATTAAGATTGTTGCCAGCTCTTGGGTGTTTACATCAGGTTGAAACTCTGACTTCTCTCTTCTGGATTGGATTTAGGATTGGGATAGTTGTTTACATGGTGGAAAAGCAACTAACAAGTTCAATGCTGTGATGGAGGGGCATTAAATTGCTGGAGAAGTCCCACAGGTGTATCAGGACACAGCATATGCATTTATAGCATTTCTGTTAATTAATATCATCAGTTCTTCTCAAACAACAACAACAACCAAAAAAAAAAAAAGATAAGAAAAGAAAAAAAAAAAAAAAGAAAGAAAGAAAGAAAGAGGACTCGCATCTCAAAATAGGAGACCCGTGGAATTCATAATAGCCCAAGTTTGCACGTGCACTTTGGCCAAGCTTTAGGGAATCCAACTGTGGATTCGAGAATATAAAAAGTGACCTCAAACATGCACAAAATGCGAGTCTTGGGTTAAAACTTAGTATGAAATGCGCACATTAAGAAACCAACGTTTATGTGTATGTAGGTGAAACCGCACAGCATTGAGTTATAAGTGAACCAATCCTTCTTAAGCCTAGTTTTAACTCTATCCTTGTCCGCTTCATTGTAAGTGCTAGCAACCAAAACAGCACACAAGGCTGGAGGTTTATCCAACTCACAAAAAATAACAGAGATAATAGATAATGCAAAAGCCAGAAAAGTTATTTATCCAACACACAGAAAAAGGTCAGGATCTTGTTCAAGCAGGCACACCAACTTTAAAAAAGAAAATAAGTACTAATAATAAGAAGTAGTTTTATATGGATAATGATTCCCTGTGGAAGTTTATAAGGTTTCAGCAAATAAGGTTAGAAAGTTAGGAGTATAAGCTGTGGGCATTTTAGAGAGAATCCATAGGCATCAATCATCATCATGGCCAAAGAGAGTATAAGAGGATCACCAGTCACACAAGGCTCATCATGAACTATGATTCCTCATCACTAAAATTCCTCTAAAACCTCCAAGTTCCATGAGACACTATTACCATACTGTAGTACATACAACAGATACTTTATCTGATGCAACAAATGGGAACTCATTTTTTCAGAAACTGATCCGTAATAATTGCTCCAAGATATAATCAAAATTTTCCACATGAAAGCAAACCATTTCAGAGAGAGATTTCGGACTGTTATAATGCTTCTCCCTATGCTCCTATAAACATAATTTAGTACATGATTCAAACACATGGTTGTTTTCAAGTTGTTGACAAAACAAAGAAAACCTACCTCTAAGCATAAAGCAGAAACATGAGAAAAATGATTACTTACCGCCAACAAAGTCTGAACATAATGCTCATCTGGTATACAGTTGTGTTCTTTGGATGCATCTGTAGGCTGCACAAGTACATTTACCAACATACAGTTGAGAATTAGCTAACATCACTCAAGATACACAATCCAGTTCCAATAGTAGCAACTGCTCTTTCACTCTTCGTCTTAAATAAAAGAACATTTAGCACATGATGTCTCAACTAAATAGACCAAACTAAAACGTACCAGGGGTCTATCCCTCCAAAACTCAGGAAGTGATCTCCTCTGCACAATGTAAAAGGAAAAGCTTGTGACTAACTGACAATTGACACAAAAAAATAAATAAATAAATAAATAAAAAGAAAACCCTTATGTTCCTGCACACAACAGAAAAATGAATGAAATACATAGAGAAAGATCCATTCAATATTCTTAAAACAGTAATCGCAAGTGTTAATGTGTACCCACAAAAAAACCAATAACGCAGCCACCCATATCAAGATATCCAGTTGTTTATATCAAGTTAAACTTCTTTTTGCTCCACCTCAAAACTCAGTAGAGCTTCATGAAATTCCACTGGACCAAGGATTGAAGAGTTCATCACTCCATTTGCTTACAATAATTTCAACCTTTGCACACATCCATAAACAGAAAACTGCTCACATTCTCACCTGCTAAATTTTTTCCCCTCATTCTCAATTTCTCATGGTATGCACAGGAATTTCTATCCTTGAACTTTCTTGACTCTCTCATTGCCCACAAACAAGAGTATACACACAACTGAAAATCTTGATGTATTACTAGGATAATATCTCACATAAACATTCTTTTCTTTCATTAATAAGCTCAATCTCTTCATAAATTGCAAAATAGCTGTGAACATGTAACATGGTCATAAAGCTAAGCACACAAAGAAATATGCATTCACAAAATAAAAATGATCATCAGCATAATTTCAAGCAAACTGACCCTGCAATGCTGCTGAAACACTGGGAAAACTGCATCATCATTAACTACAACCTCAGCATGTTTCCTGGTCAAAACAACCCACTGACATAAAGGAAAATAACAAAAATATAGTTAGACAAACGCTTGACCTAGTAAAACATATAACACAGAATAATGTCCAAGCAAACAGAGGTACCTCAGAAAATAGGGGATTGCGAGAAAATCACCTGAGATCCTTTCCTCCAATTATAAACAGGAACAACAGGATGCATTTTGGGATTATAGCGCCCCTCTTTTGTATCAGCAAAGCTGTTTCCAGTATGATATGATTGCATTTAAAAGAGTCTAGTGACCATTTTCAACATATTCAAAGAGTAAAGTAACCAAGTCAAAGATGTCCAAACTCCAGTGTCCAAAGACAACAAATACTTGTTCAATTAATTAACAAGAATTCCACCAAGAAGTGACCTAGAAGTCCACAAGGAGCATAACCATGATCCTCAGGTCCCTTGCGAATGGCAGCAAAGAAAAACAAAGGCTGCAATTATGGTCGACACACCTTATGGAAGTAGTCATTAGTTGTCAAAATCTGATGAACGAACTCAGCTCATCTGTAGTGATCCAACTCAAAATTACAAGAACTAAGATTTAATTGTTTAAATGTGAAGCAAGTAAATACTTCCTTATCTTAGCCTCTTACGTTCTTATTATTTGTTTTAATAAAGCTAAATAGTATTTTGTTTCTCCTCCAAAAAACAAAAAGCCAAAAAATTAAGAAAAAATCACTAACTTTTTCATTTCCTCTTTTTTCTTTTTCTTTATGGAAGCTGTAAAGGAAGAAAAACTCTTAAACTGAATTCTCAGACAGCTAGGAAACTTGCTTCCAGCATCACTAGTGTAACACTCTCAGTCTGTTACCCAAAATGGATTAAGTTGTAGCCTGATAAACCTGGCAAGAAATCAGTGTACATGCATACAGCATTTTGTTTCACCAATCTTGAAATTGGTTAAGGAAATCAGAAGAGGCCTTTGCAATAAGGATATTGAAAGTAGTAAATAATTTGCAATATTTACATCGAAAGCTTATGATAATGTAGCAATTTTAAGAAGGGTAATCTATTGATTCACCTATGTATTGCAAAGATTATGTTGAAAATTAAAAGAATAGAGACTTTGGTGAGAATAACACAGCAATAAAAGTTATAGTGAAGAAAGATAACAGTATCATTGCTTTTATGCAATAAAGGTTTTAATGTTTCATAAATGCCAGTATCCAAAATCCCAACTTTCATCTTTCAGTTGTTGGTTCTGATGCCAAATCAGCTCCATATTCCATATCAAAACACTATCGTTTCTTGTTGAAAATTAAAAGAATAGACTTTGGTGACAAAAACACAGCAATACAAGTTGTAATGAAGAAAGATAACAGTGTTGTTCCTTTTATGCAAGAAAGGTTTCAATGTTTCATAAATGGCAATATCTAACATCCGAAACATTCATCTTTCAGTTATGGGATCTGATGTCAAATCAGCTCCATATTCCATATACACTTTCTTTCCTTGTTTCTGTTTAAAAATAATTAAGGTGGATGTCCAATAATGGGACAAAACTGAACAACATAATGCCTCTTTTACTAGCTGACACATGCCTCCAGCATTTTCTTTTGGTATATTGCTAATTGACATCACAGATTTTTAAGGCTTTCTATGTAATTTTTTCACTAAATGTACCCACAAATGCCTGAGTGCTAAAACACCATATGAATCAATAAAGAAATTTAATTAAAGAAAAGAAAAAAGGTTGTTCTTTCTCACCTGTCAACAAAACTAGTTGATGTTGATATGATATAATCATACACATAGCTGAAATTATATAAAGGTATGCAGCTGCAATCAAATTCAACAATACGATGATAAGCCAGTTGAAATTATATTATATATTTAAAAGGTTTTATCACTTCGGAATGGCAATCATGTTAAGGAAAGTAGCAATGCTAGCAAATAACACATAACCTAAATTACTAGCAATGCTAGAAAGAACAAAATGACAGGAATAAAAAGAAGACAGAAGGATATGATAAACAGCAAATTCTTCAATGGTACAGTTATTTAAAGAAAAAACTTAATACTGTTCTTGCAACTTCTATTGAATTTGCAATGCAATGGCAACGTTCATTAATTGGAATAAAACTACCAAAGGAAATACAAATTTTCAAGGGAAAGAGAAAATGAAAAGAAAAAAAAAGAAAGGGAAAACAAGCAACAGTTTCTTGATGGCTATTTGAGTTTTTCTTTTAAAAAAGAAGTAAACAATTTATTAAATGGTTTCCTCATACAGTAAAACCTCTATAAATATGAAATTATCGGGATTAAGAAAAAACATTACTTTATAGAGGTTATTTATTTATTGATACAAGAGTATTTATTAATTTTTGAAGAGTTTTTTATGTTATAATTATTTGTAAAGAGAAATTGGATAGAGGAATGGGAGTCTTTCTCATCTTAGAAAAACTAGGGGCAAAAAAGAGGATGGTTCTTACTGACATCAACTACAGCAAAAGAGAAGACAGAAAATGACAGATGAATACAAGTAAAAGGAAAAGAAGCAGAGAAGAGGAAGTCCAAAATTCATGCTCAATACAAGAAGCTTAGATTTCAAAACAATCTGGTATGCTACCCAATTTTAAAATGCTATCATGCAATCCAGAATCCCACATTCTATAAGTTTGTTATATCTCGCCATCAAAGGAATTTTGATGAAGGATATAAAGGGATAACACACTTAGGTTTTTTTTTTAAAAAAAAAAAACAACTGAATATTAGCATTAGGAGCTAGAAGAAGAGCATACAACAAAAACCACAGTAAAGATTAAGCAGCTGTTCAAGATTAGCAAGAACCCTTTCCAACCCAATCACTATATGAACAAAACAACCACCCTTCTAAAGAGACCCCAATTGCTACCAATAAGTTGTCACGATCTAAACACCGCCTACCATCCACAAGGGAAAGACCTTCAAGTCTTCCACCAATCCTGATGTAGCAACAACAGCTAACAAACAACCTCCTTCCCTGCACTAGATGTAACCATGACTAGTGGCAACGAAAAACAATTCTCCACTGAAGTAGGAAGAAGAAAAATAGTTCACTGAATAATTGAGCCACCAATGCCGCAAGCACTAAGAGAATGAACACAATAAAAAGGATGCCCTTGATGTACTCACCATCCTAAAGACAAAATACACGCATGGGATGCACATGGAAGGAAGATGCCTATAAAGAACATCCTTTGTCCTGAGGCGTTTATGAGCTAGCAAGGAACGGAAATTTGACTTCACCCTAAACTTCAACTTTTAAAAATTAGAATTAATTCAAAGAGTTAAAGATATTCAGATGAATTTTTATAAAAAAATTTCAACTTAGAAAAGTTCAAAAATATACTATGTAAATGTTAAAATATGCACAATTTCTATTAAAACTGATGAAAATAAACATAAATAAATACATTTTACATATAAAAGCATACATATAATGGTATCAAACGTGTATTTTGATATTAACAATGTACAATGCACGTCACATATGTTAACTTTAAATTGTTATTAAAAAGAAAAAAAAAAAGAAAGAGAAACTAATCGTCAAACCCTAATGATCGTGTAAACATAAATCTTAGTTCAATTAATTACTAGCTTGTTAATCACTACAAGTACAAGTATATGCGATCTTCTCTATCAATTACAATAAATAACTCTTCTTCCCCATTCTTCTCTTAATGTCTCTCCTCTTAGGCTCTCATTTTATTTTTCTCTTCTCTTTCTTCTCACTATCAACTCTCCTTCAGATTGTAGCTAGTTTTTTTTCCCTCTTAGATAGCCACTCGTCAATTGCACATATCTCGCCTTCAATCTTTTTTATTTATAGAGAATTTTTTTTACAATCTCTATGATTATAAAGAAAAATTTCTATGCACCACATAGATTCTTTTATAAAAAATGTCCTTTCATAACTTTTATGCATTTTTTTATACAGATATTATTGAAACTTTGATTTTTGGTGAACTTTACCCTTTTTTTAAGATTTCTATAAAAATTTTGTAATTTTATAATTACAAGTGAACTTCGCTTTGATTATCCAAATTATCTAATTAATTCGACTAATTTCATCGAAATTCAACTAATTTTCATACCATGTGAGCTAGGATCCAAGTAGATATTTTTACCGTAAAGGATGCTTGTGAATTCCATATTGTGGAAAATTGGAAGGATAGACAAGAATGGATCGGATGGATAGGTAATTACATAGGGATTTGCATGAAAACAGGCCACTTGAAGCTAAAGACCAAGATAACCTATCAAGGTCAGTAGAGAATCTAGCATTATCCAACATGGCTAACAAGGCAACCATTTCATCTTGTTTCCTGGATGTCAAATTCCTAGCAATGAAGGAAGAAAGAGGATTTTGGTGTAGGTTGATAGGAAAGGAACTATGGTTTGGTTGTGTAACTTAGATATTATATATAGCCTAGGATAGGATTCTGCCAATGGTCATGAGCCAATCCAATGATGTTCCCAAGACTAAAATGAGTCCCCCTTCCCACCAAAAAATTGACATGGGAGAAACTACATAACCTGACCGAGCAGTAAACTTCCACGAACCTCTAAAAGTGAAATCCCCCTGTGTCCTCTATAGTAAAACATTTGAGATTTAAGAAATTCACACTGACCATTGACCAATGGCTACAAACAAGTCTTCATTTTCCTATCCATTAAATAGTATCCAGTCTATCCTATATTGATTTATGGCCATTTAATAGATGTGCGTATGTTGGAAAATCTACTTGTTTAAAAAAATAAAAAAGAAAAAGGCCAGTCTAAGCAGGATATACACTGATAAATTCACAAGAAATGATGTAAAGCAATCAATATTGAGATCAAAGTTCACCTGTCTGACAAAAAGAGAAAACGCTCGTTATAAGAGTCATTGAGTGCATGTTTTAGCAAAATACGCTCTGCTTGAATCATACTTGCTTCTCCCCAGTCTACCTGGAATGAAAAATATAAGTACAAGTTACCAGCCTAGTAAGTCATAACAAGAATAAAACGCCGGCTTCACCAAGTAATAAGCAATGACACAGTTGATTGCACTTCCCGACTTCTTACATTTGTGTTAGATATATGCCAGGCCTTTCAGTAAATGCTAGTCTCAACTCTCAATACCAGTTTGTTCACAAAAAAAGGACGATTTTTTGTGTGCATGCGTGTGCTTGTGTGTAGGGGTAGGGGGAAGGATCCTACACTTACAATATTAATGTGGAATCCAGGCAAAAGAAGAGAGTGGAAGATGGAAAGCCTTAACTACGCGACAAACTTACATTGCGATTTAGATGAAGTAGACAATACATCACAAATCATTTGTGCAGCCACAAAATTATAGAGAGAGATAAAAAACACCAACCTGTATGCTATCACTAATTTGACGACCATAAAAGAAGGGTGATTTTGTTGTTGCCTTGTTGAACAAAAATCCGGGTCTGGAATGAATAAAAATTGAAAATCTATTCTCCTCATCTCCCTGCAAATTTTTTTCAAAAAAATATATAGAGTCAAACATATCTTGATAGATAAAATTTTCATCATTAATTCTTTTTTATGATGGATATTTCCAAGAAAAGCTTTTTCCTTTTGTATTCAGGTTAAAACCTGTCCTCAAGGGAACTACTGACAAACAAATCCTTCAAAAAGACCACTTTAATATGAAACAGAAATTTCTCCAGTGAAAATGAAAAGGGAAGAGCACGTCAAGGTTATACTATTCTCCTAAACTGATAGCTGAAACAATTGAGAATTACACATCTTAGCCACAAGCAAAAAAAGATTACCAAGAAACTGCTAATATAAATTCAATCAAATGTGCAACTAATAAATGTTGAAACAACAGAAAACTTGGTTTAGACCTGTGTTCGCCTAACTGTGTTTTGTCCTCTCGAGTTTTAATACAATGAACTAGAATAACAAAAATAAATAAATATAATAATAAAAAAGAGGGATTAATCTGTGTCCTGAATGATTAAGACCCACATAATTGGTGCTTTTCCAAATGGATTGACCTGAATATATCTCCGCAAGGGATTCAATATAATAGAATCAATGACATCACAGTTTATTTGAAAATTTTAGAAGAACAGATTTTACGCCATTTTCAATGACAAGTTCTTCCAAAGAAAAGTATACGAATATCAAAAAAGATAACCAAATATGTAATTTTGTAGTGACCCCTAGAACTTAAAATAGTTGGGACAACAATTTGAGTTTATAATAGATGAGTATACTTTATTCGGTCTCTAGTTGTCAAGAAAAAGAAACGAAAGCGGCCATCAAAACTATCAGCTATATTATATAAGCTTAGAGAAAGGTAGCGAACTAATTTACTTTTATCCTTCTCTTCTTGAGTTATTTTCATTATTCACCAAAAAATGAAAGAAAGAAAGAAACAAGCTACAAATGCAATTAATAACATAATACTTCTGACTCTTCACTGCAGCAGGATAAATCTATTAAGAAGTTGAGAAAAAAAATAACAAATTACCTTGAAAAATGCATCCCAAAGAATGTCTAAAGGAAGTCGGTTCCTTGCTATGAAAAGAAAAGCGATCTTAGGCCTTTGAACAAACGGAGGAGGCACTTGCATAAACATTTTAATACGACTGTAGTGCGTCTGCGTCAACAACAAACTCCCAAAACAGAAGGTCAGCAGAATCAGTACAAACAACTTTCTCTTCCATCGGTTGAAAGATTTTTTCGTACTGTTCCTTCGCTGCATTTCGACTATCAGTTGAAATAAGCGATCATTTCAGATCATGTTCGATTTAGAACTCAACATCTACTAGAATCCGAAATACAACCCCTCAAATTCACCAAAAACAGGAGACCAGTGACAAATTCGACTTGTGCATCTTTAATTCTCAAGAAAGATCGTAAAGCTAGCGTTTAGTCTCGGACCTTCGCCTTCTTTCTAAAGAAATTGAGATCACTAGCGACGTTCAGATCGTTAATTCTTATCAAAGCAAGCATTCTCTCTTCGACTTTCTAAACCACCGATTTTCAGAGAAGAAGATCCAATCTTCGATTCGAAGCGCTCATTCGAACCAAACATCCGGCAAGCATCGAAACTGGTGAAAAGGACAGCGGAAGGGCTTGAAATCCGTGATTTCTCACACACGGATTCAAGCAGAAACCGTGACTATGACCTAGAAATCAAATGTGAATCTTTAAGAAACAGCCTGCGATTAGAAGGGAAATGACGGAAAAGCAGACAGTTTTGTAGCGCGCTTTAGTATCGAACTCGACTCTTCAGTGTGTGCCCGTCTCATGTATCAGTTCCCATCGACATACGAAGAAGCAAAAGGAGAAGGACAAGAAGAGAATCAAGAGGCTGCTGAATTCGACTCCAGTGTTAAGCAAGCTTTTCATCATTACTGTGTAACCAGACCCACGCAGAACAGTCAGACCTCAACGAGATCCAAAACACCTGCACAGCGACACGTGGCATCTGGACACATTGTAAAACCGTAGTGGATCCTCGCCACGTGCCTTAATGTCGCAGATGTAGACCTTGGACCGCGCACTTCGACAAGAGATTTCCATGCAGACAAGACGATGACTGACAAGTCGGTCACGTATGTTTTAGATGAAAGAATTCAAGAGCGTAAAAGGCGAGGATCTTCTAGGACGGCAGACGTCGTTTTAGATAAGTGGAGACGCATGACAGCGTGAAAGAATTTAGACCGTTGAATGGTAGCGTAACGGGGACGAAAAGACCTGTGCCACGTGGAAAGCGAACAGAGAGATACCTTGTGAAGCATAGGAAGGAAGGGAGGAAGGGGGCGGGTGATAACATGTGCTTGTTACCTAAAATGGTGGTTGCGAAGCTAATAATAGAATATGTGAAACGGGTGTTGGGCTGTCCAAAACGCCTAACTGATTCCTTGATCTTAATTATTTCTTTCCTCCCGCTGTTCCTCCGAATCCTCTGTTGAATAATAAAAAATTTATTTGTAAATTTATCCTTAGATCTTTATAACAATCATTGCATTAAATATGCAAATTTGCCATATTTATTAATGTAAGCTCGATGATGCATTTAATAACTTAAAAAAAATATATCACATAAATTCTAATTTTAAACATTAAATATCATAATATGTGATACAACTTATATTTATATAATAAATAAAATAATATGCAACGTAAAATAAGTTATTTAATTTTATAAACTTTTTTTAATTAAAACAAGCATAAATCTATTCATGAGTGTGTTAATTTGGTATTTGGGTGCAAGTGCACATATCTTAAATATTTTTAAGCTAGAGTCACCTTCTATCATTTATTAGCTAATGATATCTTTGAAGATTTTACAATTGTGATGCATAGAGAATACTAATCTTTTTTTTTTTTTTTGAAAAAAAAAGTTACTGTAAACATATGAATCCAAGTCAAACAAATTTTATAGATAATTATTTATTTATTTATTTGTCCAACGAAGATATTTATTAATCTCTCTACCCTTTGTTGTGACTTGAACTCTTCATCCCATATAATAACTTAAAGGCTTGTTCACCATGCCAATGCAATATTAATAAAGATGTAATATAAAAATACTATTTCCCATTTCATCACCTATAAGGTTTAGTTGTGAGGTTTTTATCTTAGAAAAGGGACTTACTATCAGCAAGAAGTTAATTTCACTTATAGCGTATCTTGTAGAATACTACCAAAGAGTTTTTCAATTCCCTTTTTTTAAGGAATGCGTGCTTTAATGAGCTGAAAAGAAAAAGAAAAAAAAAAAAAGATTGATATGTTTGCCCCTTTATCTTTATGATTTTAGACAAGCAAATCTTACCCTACAAGCAACAAAAATTGGGGAGGTTGTGTTTGGTTAATATAATGCATTATCAAACTTCAATACTCAAAATACTTTCTTTTAGAAAAAAACAAAAAAAAGTGCTGTGTAAAGTTGTTTTTAACATTAATTTTATATTTTATTTTATTTTGAAACTACTTTAACATTAAACATTAAGTTCTTCAAATCATTTATTTTATTTTTCATTTTAAAAT
>JAJIYU010009303.1:0-17117 GCA_030144865.1 Tinospora cordifolia | reverse complement strand
CTTTATTAAGATTGAAAGGGCTTTCAACGTTTCATTTGTTATTTAAAAAGAATTTCATCAAAGATAAAGGTTTACATTGATGTTTGATTTATATTTTTTTTGCATTCCCTAACAAGGTAAATACTTTAAAATAGCTTTTATTTAAGATAAAAGAATGGAAAGTGACTCTTTTCATTCTTATAACTAGGTAGGCACTAATAGTAAAAAGTCTTAACGTCTAATTTGTGCGTGTGTGTGCGGGTTTCTTTTTTTTTTTTTTTTTTTTGGGGCATTATGAAGTAGGTGGATATTCATCTAATTCAAAATCATTTATTTGCACTTCTACAAATTATCAAAGACCTGAAAGTGGTTTTCTTTCTATGCTCTTTTGTAGAGGAGTTGTTAGCAAATAATAAAGTTTAAAGGGAATTTCATTGCTTATTTAGATGTTGAAGGAGGTTTGGGTCCTAAATTGCTTTAAAAGAAAAAAAAAACCATACTTTATTGTTTAGTTTGTCTTTTTGTATTCTTAACTAGTTTGATACTTGAAAATTTTTAAATAGCTTTTGTTGGTCTGTGTGCATTTTTACAAATAATCAATCAATTGAAGGGGGTTCTTTTTCATCATACTTTTTTGTTTGAAAAAAAAAAAAACTCATTTAGTAATGACTTTCTAAGTTTAAAGAACTCTTAGTGTTTAATTTGTCATTTGGAAATGATTTTTCAAAATTTTAAAAATTGCTTTATTTAGATGTTGAAGGCTATTTCAGTTCTTAATTTCTCAAAAATAAAAAAAATAAAAAAAAAACCTAAAAACTTACTTTGATCTTTAGTTAGTTTTCTTTTCCTTTTCTTTTTCTTTCTTTCTTTCTTTTTTTTTTTTTTTTTTACACGCATGTGTGTGTATTCTTAAATAGGTAGATACTAATATAATTGAAAATACCTTTTATTGGTTCAGTTAAAATTTAACCAAAGAGTTATTTTTTTTTCATGCTCTTTTGTTTAGAAAAAAAGTTGCTACCTCATTCAGTAATGATTTCCTAAGTTTAAAGAACTTTGAATGTTTAACTTATGATTTAGAAATGATTTTCAAGGTTTAAGTAGTCTTGTTGCTTATTTAGATATTTAAAGCAATTCAGGTACTAAATTTTTCAAAAAAGAATAAAAAGCCATTGTCCGATGTTTATTTATTTATTTTTGCATTCCAACTAGGTCTATGCTTGTAAAATGAAAAAATAACTTTGTTGATTTATTCCCACTTTTACAAATGAAGCAAGTTCTTTTTCCAAACTCTTTTCCGAGAAACATAAACTAGATCAATTAGGAATGATTTCCTTAAGTTGAATTTGACCAGCACAAAATTGAAAGCTAGCTTACCAGGGAACGTTGAATTGAGCAGAGGACACTCAATGTTCTTTATCCAAAATTCTCAAATTCGAGTTCCAAGCATTAAAAAAAATAAAAAAATCATGTTAGAAGAACTTTATATTTTGTGACCCTATAATAGCTGAGATGATAATTAGTATTGAGACGTATTCAAAAAACACGCTATATACAAGTTTCATCTCATTGTTGCATAAATAAAACCAACTCTTATACATATGCAATAGTAAAATATTAAGCTTAGATATGAGTTGCTAATTGGAGTATGGTAGAAGGTAGGGATGGCAATAAATTACAAATCAAAATTGATTGACACTAATTTGATTTTTTTTTTTATGAGTAAAGATCAAACTGAGCCAATCCATATTGAACCAATTTAATTTAATTCTGTTTGGATTGATGGTTTGGCATTTGATATGACTTCTAAAATTACTTTTTAATTGAAAAGAAACATATGGTAAATATTATATAATATAATATTATAATCCTATAGTGTTGTGAAAATTCCAAATTGTTGGGTTTACTTTCATTGGAGGGCTTGAAGCAAAAGCCAAATGCGGTTCAAATGCTGTAAGCCGTTAAACGACAAGCGAAAGTGCCTCCGACTCTTCTGCAAACAAAGTATATTCGTTTCCTATGCCATCTTCATTCCACCAATTCTCTCCTTTTCAATCGCTTTCCAACCCCCAACAGACAAAAAATACCAGAAACCCAAATTTACGAAAGACGAAAGGAGAGGGAAGAATTGCCGAGGTCGCCAATGGGCATGACGCAGGCTCACCGTCTTGTCAGGTGTTTTCTTTTCGGGTTCGTTTTTCCATCTTCTCCATGTTGCTTTTTCGATCATTTGCATTATTTCTTCGCTCTCTGGATTTTTTTTTTTCCTATTCTTCCTTGGTATTATTAATGGCTTGGGGCGGAGAAGCATTGAATTTGTCGGAGAGTACTGCAATAATGATGATGGAGAACAGCAAGGGCCCTGTTTGGAAACGCGGTAGAAGCATTATTGCATCTCATTTCAGGAAAATGCTGGGTGGGTTGGCACGTGGCGGCAGCCAAAAAGTGCTTTTGGCCCGAAACACCATTGCGATCCCAAGCAATGACAACGAATCAACGACGCTTTTATGTTTTTTTGTTGATCATGTATTTATATGACTGCATTGGCTACATTTTGACGTTTAATTTTCTCATTGGCAGGATTAGCTGACTGTTCATGATTTGTATTGAAAACGTCTCGTCCAATTGTAGCTTTGTGGTAGCGCAATAAACCACGCGGCGCGGTTGGTTCTATTTTGTGGATTTTGATGGAGGATCTCCATTTATTTTTCCTACAGAACTTCTTGCCTCTCAAGGTTTTGGCAAGGGTGATTTGTTCTCCCAAGTTGGTTGCTTGTTTGAGAAGTCCCTGAATCAATCCGGCTACTTGTACATTCCTGGAACCCTAGCTTTACAGGGAGCTTTTAATTGCATTTCCAACTTTGCTGGAGCTTTATTGTTTTGGTTTGCTGCTCGCTCAAGTTCCACCTTCCATCATGAATCATCAGGAAAAGTATACGGTTCCAAGGGGGGCAATGTCAAGCACATTACATGCTATAAGAATAAAATTGTTGGATTCTGCTTTGGATCAAAATCAAGAACAGAATCTTCTGAACATGGTTGTGGGCATTTTGATAAGATTGCAAATTTTGCTGTTGCAAACATCTTGAGGGACATTGAACCATGCCATACTTTTCCTTTGCTTTCATTAGCTGCAGCATCTGTGCCACCGTTTGATAATTTGTGAGGCGCTTGGCACTAATGATTTCCTATGGCTTCTTATTTCTGTTGCAATGTATTGTTCTCATTTGTTTAAAGATACTAAAAACAAAAGCTTCTCTTCGAGTGTTTTGCACTTCGACTTTAGATTTTATCGTACTTAGCTCAGTCCTTGGGAAACAATATATTAATCCGCATAGAATGAGTTTTCGTAATTTATTTGTTGTCGTCCTTTTTCCTTTTGGGGGTTCTCACTAGTTTTTTTTTCCTTGTTAATGAACGCTAGAACACCAAAGGTACTTGCCATTCCGCAGGAGGACACTAATTTTCAAGTGAATGGCCTCATAGATCAATCACCTTTTATCAGTGAGCATCAAGAATCTTTTGGTCTTTCATCTCCTGAAATGAACTGGTGGAAACATGCTGTTGAGCCAATCACAGGGATCAGGTTCCCAACATTTCTGGACAATCTTTTAAGTCAAAACACTGACTCCACTTACAACTCTGAGGTTGGTGTTTTTACTCTATCTCTGAGTTCTGGATTGTTAGTCCTTTATTTTTATCAGTATGCATTCAAGTTTTAAAGCACATTCAAATGTTTTCTGACTTTGGCTTGACGTGTCAAACAATAAGACCAACTCACCATATTAACTACTTCTTTGAAAATTTTTTTGGTGCGTATCTGATGATTAGGTAGAGCATAGATTCCAAATTATAGAATTCTTGAGACTGGTTATTAGAAAACAATTTAAAGGGCATACTTTCATTTGAAATAATGAACTTTTTACAATTTTCTGAACTTCCCCAAACTTTTTATTAATTTTTTTTTCTTTCTTTTTCTTGCCAAATTATGAAATAAATGCAAAAGAAAAAGAACTGAAAAATTCTATTAAAGTTAGGCAAAAAACATGCTAAGATTCTATTGAAGTTAGTCCCACCCAGTAATTGACTCTGGGTGGGACCTTTTTACCCAAATTTTGTCCTCTTCCAGCTTACATGTCATTTTGTCTTGTACAAATGAAGTGTTCTGCACCATCTTTTCAGAGGGAATGAAATTCCCAGGAAAAGAGAGAAAAAACCTACTGAATTCTTTAGCCCAATCAATAAAATGTTAAAGATTGTGGAGAGGGGATTTTTTTTTTCAATTGCTTCAACGATAATCTCACATTCACAATCTCCTTCCAGAATAAGATAATGGAAATCCACGTTATGTAGAATATGTAGTGACAGACCAGAGAGAAATGTTTAACTTCTATTAGTTAGGTTTGGACACAAGACCATATACGGAAAACATGTGTTCAACAACTCATATGTATGGCAATGCTGTCAAAATATTATTTAAGCCATCACTCAACCATATAGAATAAAAATCATGAAATAGTTTATTAGTGATCTGATATGTGTTAGGCATTGTTGAATCGTATTCTAAACTATCATATGTGATATAGTCATGCTGATTTTATCATACTTTAAATGACCACAGATCTTTGCTACATGTGGATGAAAATTATTTTAATATCTGTAGGATGGTTAATTTTATCAAAATTCAGTTTGTAGTTAACCTTACCTTTGTCAGTCCCATTTTTGACTGATTAAAATTGATGTTGAAGTTCAATTGTCAATCCTTGTTTCCAATTGTTCTTTGGGATGCCAATTTGAATTGTTTGCTTTCAATATTCCTGCATCACATAGGTTGATAGGGCTATTTTTAATTATTAATGCCTGGTGTTCCTTTTGTTGCTTTCTTTGGTAACTGGGTTATGGTGTTACTGTTGTTTATCGATAGAAATTTCCTTGTGTTTCAGGTCCTCGTAGGAACTGGTTCAAGAACTTTGAGAATTGCCAAAATCAAATCTCTTAAAGTTTATGCATTTGGTTTGTGTAAGTATTCCTAATTTTTAGACAATTTGTTTGAAGTTGCTTTCAAGAAAAGCCTAAGGGTGCTTTTGAGATGAGATATTGTTATATTTTTATTCGTTTACAGCTGAGGTGGTTTCTAATGTTTGTCTAGAATAATTGAAATTTACATGCTTATGTATGTTGATGTTGCTTTGGTTTTTCTCTTTCATAGATGTTCACCCTGGTTCCATCTGTAAGAAGTTGGGTCCAAAGTATTCTTCTGTGCCAGTTAGTGAACTCAATGATTGTCCAAGTTTCTTTGAGGATCTTCTCAGGTATCTCTCTAGTTGATAATTTAAATTGAGTACACCCTCTCTCACTTGTTTCCTTTTTTCCATTTGATATGTCTTGTATAAATATGTGATGGACTAGTTCTTAAAACTCCCCATTGTCAATTAGGAATAGTAATATCAGGTTTGCAGATGGATACTATTTAAGTCAAATTAAAAGTATATGTTTTAGATGTATGCATCTGCAACATTGAAATGAAAAGAATATAAAGAGCTAAGAATTATGGTTTTTAAGTGTTTTGGTGCCTTAATCAAATAGACTTGCCACTGGCAGCTATGCTGGTGGATATCTTGAATGCTGAGAGAACAATGGACCAGTATCTGTTGCTAAGGTGTGGGTGGGTAGGACACATCCTTGTCAATGTGCATCTTAAAGCATGACTAACTGCTAAAATTGGAAATGTAAGTAAGGGCACAAAAGCATGGGCTGTTCAACATTTTTTTGCAGTGTCGAGCATTGACTCCTATAGACTTGTTTGCATTACGATTTGTTTAATTAAAATTCTGTGTAAAGAGTTCGTGATGTTGGAAATTAGGGTTTTAAGTTGGAGGAGGAAAAGAAAAGATTTAGGGTTTGGGCTTTGGGCTTTAGTTAAATAAATTTCATATGAGGAGCGATTTACCACTAAATAAGCATGAATTGTGCCACTAGGCATTAATGAACAAGCCACACACAAATGTAAGGCCAAAGATGAAACAATTGTCTTCATAGTCTAAATATATTACAAATAGAATCAAATGGATATCTTATGATTGTTCAGCTCATATACCACCACCTTCTGCACTAGGCTATAAATATTGAATTAAACTAACTTATGAAAATTATAGTCTTGTTGAAAAACTTATCTTTTAGAAAAATATCTCATTTATTACAAATTGCTTATTTTGGTTAAATCAGTGTTATCGAGGGGTGTGCCTTAGAGCACCTTAAGCGCACCTTAGGAGAGACACACTTGTTCGTCTAAACTTGATAGATAAGGATTAGGCATGCTCCTTAGATGTGCTTTGCTGCACCTTAGTGCGTCACTTTCTTCCTCAATTTTTTTCAAAAAAAGGAGATAATTATTGTATTATATGCTTTTTTCTCTCTGCTGTGAATACATTTATGGTAAACAAATGAAGATTATAAAACTTTAAAGAAAGCTTATGTTTCATTTTATAACAACAATAAGGCGTTGTTACAAAGACGTTAGATTTGCTTGTTGTTCTTTCTTTTATGGTTTCGTTTTTTCTTCAGTTAATTTTTATTTTAAAGGCAAGCTGGCATGGCATTTTATTTTCATGGACTATGTTCCTGATAGGTGGAAGGAACATTGACAAATTCTTTGCTGGTTGTGATACGGGCAATTTGGAAGGAAAGTAATGCTAGAATGTTTGAAAATTGTCTACATCCATGGATGAGGTTTGGGAAAAGTCTCATTCTTTGGCATCCTTTTGAATTAGCAACTGTAAATTGCTTTTGGGCTATCTCTAGTCGAATTGAGTGAGCGTGTGGAGAAAATTTGCTCATAGTTAATGTGGCTCTCATGTTGAGACATATTTTATAACACTATGCAGGGTTGGGTTTTGTTTGTATAGCATCATATGCATACCACTTACAATCATTAATGTATACATCTGTTTTCATTTTCTTAAAAAATAGAACTTTAAATATCAAAAGCAATATACATGATATTAAAAATAACTATGAAATAAAAATATTCATTATTAACATTGTGATGAATGGTAACGCATTTTATTCATTATGGTCTATTTTGAAGTCTTTTATAATATATCATATATAAAGTAAGCTTTTAAGAAATTTGCTTCTCACTTTACTTAGGTGTGTGCCTTGCCTTGCTCCTTATACCCTAGGCTAAAGTGCACCTTGCACTTTTAATAACCTTGGGTTAAATGCCTATAATACTAGAACTCATGGCTAAAAAATCTATTTGAAATATTCTTAGAGAAAGATAACCTGTTGTACATTAAAAAGGGCACACATATGTAACATGGTTTTATTGTTTGTGCGTCATTTTTTAATTTATCATCCTCTCAAGTTGTGAGCGGCATGTGTTTAATTGCTTTCTATGTGTCGATATGGATGATTTGGCTAGAAAGAAACAGTAGGATATTTGGAGATGAGAAGGTTGAAATGGAAGATTGATGGTAGAAAATCAAGTTTAAAGTAGCAACTTGGGTATCGATATCACCACAGAGTTGTGGGGTACTCCACAATAGAAGAGAGGGAAATTCTTTTCATTTATAGTCTCAATGAGCACATATAAATAGAGATATAAAGCCTACATATCTTATAAATTTAGTAGAAGTTATAATTGACAAGAAATAGAATACTCTTCAACCACTATTCCATTGATTGATGTACAATCCCACTTATTGATTTCTTCTCCACAACTCTTCCCCTCAAGATAGTGAATAAAGGTTTATATCAGCTTGGGCCCACTCGTTCAATCTCTGTATGCTTCTTTTGATGCTATTGTATTGGGTTATGGGCAGTGCTGGTGGCACGCTGTTGTTCCGATCAAGTCCCATTAGATTGTCTTGTGGGCCTTCTAATATCCCAAAATTATTAGCAATCTTAATAGCTCACGAACTCCTTGTGCTGTTGCCCATAATTCTCCTTCCGCACTAGACCTTGGCCTCACATTCTATTTTTTACGTTGTCAGCATTTTCTCATGCTTCAAGAATTGCTCTCATTTGTCCCCTAATGTTATCGTAAGATGCAATGATCTACCAATAGAGGGAGCAAAGAAGGGGCTTGGCTCCCCTTTACAATATGAAGAAAGAAATAAGGTTCAAAGTTTAGACCGCTCGCAGTAGTTCTACCTATAGAAAAGATCATGAAAGAGGCGATCAAAATGGTATCTGAATCCATTTATGATCCTGAGTTTCCAGACTTAGATGCTTTTAGATGAATATCTTTAGCATCATGTGAGAAGATAGATAAGCCCCTTCAAGTCTTTGACACATCTCCTTATTCACATTGAGTGCTTCTGATTCTCCAAGCTTTTGAATGGGATTGATAAGCCTGTTTACTTGGTTGCATGCTGATTTCTTTGTTTCTTTGAGCAGGTTTCAATGTACTTCTACTGACAAATAAAGATCTCCTGTTTTGCAGTGTGTCAATTCAATTCTTAGAAAGTGTTTCCATTTTCCTAGATTTTTAATCTCAAATTCTTTTGATAGATATTGTTTCAGGTTCTCTTTCTCCTGTGCATCATTTCTAATTGCAATGATGTCATCTACACACACCAAGAGTAGCGAATAGGGTATGAACCCCTTGGCTCTATTTATATCTCATGTGTTTCATTACTTTGGTGAAGCGACTAAACCATTCACTCGGAAATTGTTTAAGTTCATCCAAGGCCCTTAATTTGCACACTTCACCGGTGATTAGGCAGTTCTTGAATCCAAGAAACTTCAATTCAATATAGATATCTTCTTCCAGCCTCCCTGAAGAAAGGCATTTTTTTTCACATCAAACTGTTGAAAATCCCAATCACAGTTGATGCCCAAATAGATTAATACTCGTACAATATTTGTTTTGGCAACTGGTGCAAATGTCTCCAAGTAATCTAAGCCATATTTTTGAGTGTACCCTTTTGATACTGAGCTTTCTTTATATATCTTTAGTGATTATCTGTTTTGTACTTTTTGAAGTTGTTATTAGTTTGTTCCCAATTGTTACTAGATAAAGTCTTAAATAATGATGTAGGAGTCTATGTACTTTTTGAATTGGCAAGGAAACTTTTATGGGTTGGTGAAAAACTTCTAAAGGGATACAAAGTGAGATAGTGGATCCAAGGGGCATTTAGTGCATTCCTAGTTCCTTTTTGAATGGCAATAGGAAGAGACTATCAGATTTAGAGGCTGAAAATTGACTGTTAGTTTCAAAGGCTGATGGAGTATTTAAGGAATTTTCAAGGACTGTGACCTCGTTCTCTAGACTTGGTTTAGGTTGGTGAACTTGAATCTATTTAGGTCCTTAGCTTTCTTTTGTAACTATGTTTGTCTAGTCATCCAATCCTTAAGTTCACCATTTTGGTTCAGAGGTTGCAGAGGACTCAATGAATTCAAGTCTGGTTTGAAAGAGGTTAAAAGGGTTGAAGGGTGGTTTAAAAAAAAAAAAGGTTTGGATCCTTATCTTCCATGGTTGTACCCTCCACCAGAAGAGGGGCTGAAAAATAGGACTCTTTGACATTGAAAGTGGCCCTAAGAGAGACTTATGTTACCTAGGCCTTTTACATTAGCTCGATGTATCTCTATCTAACATGTCACTATAAGATATGGGTGTGGGATATGTGTGCAGCACTTTTTATTTTAGAATATTGCTAAATATATTCTCCAATGAAGAGAAAAAAGAAGTATTAAAGAAGATAATAATTAATGTATGAAATTCACTTGAGTGTGAAAAGAAAAGAGCATTAAATGAGTTAAAATAAGAACAAAAAAAAAAAAAAAAAAAAAAAAACATATGATATTGTTGAGTCCCCGTATCCCAAAATTTATGAATAAAATACTTTACATATGTACCTGTGTCCCACTCCCATACCTACTTCAGGTAACATAGAGATATATAATTTCTTGGATGGTGGATGCGACGTATATTCCCTTTGGGTGAAGCACTGAACAAAGACATACTTAAGAGTTCCGAAACCCATCCCCCTATTGGTAATAGTGAACTTCAACAAATGATACACATCCAAACATCTCGAGTATGAGGTTATCATTCATTTTGAGCTCAGGATGAAATTGCTAGAGCTTTTCCATAGGGATTTTGAAATTAAGGATGTGGGATGGGACCTGATTAATAAGATGTGTGGCAGGAAGGGCAACTTCCACCTAAGAGGACTTGAACACACTATTTGGAATAGGAAGGCAAGAGTTGCATAAAGTACGTCACCATTTTTTCTTTCAACAATGCTATTTTGTCGTGGGGGGATGTGAACACAAGATGCTTTGTGAAGGATACTGCATTTTGAAGATAAATGGTCAGGGTTTAATTGAAACAATCTTATGCATTATCAGGGTCTAAATCAGTTGATTTTTGCACCAAACTGAGTCTAGATCATGTTATGGAATGAAGAACGACAAGTAATATTATCCAAAACACCTGAGTACACTCATCATAAAACCACTTCCAGAAACATCAGGTATTGGAAAGGGTCCTTGAATGTCATTATGAATGAGATTAAAATGATTGAGACCTATTTCATTACTAATTGGAAAAATGACACTTTTGTGTTTGGCTGATTTACCACATCACAATGAAAATCTGCAACGTCTGAAGAACTAAACAATGATGGGAATATGAGCTTAACAGTTTAAAAAGAACGGTAAACTAGACGACAATGAAGTGGTATTTCCTCCCTGTTGATGGTTCTTTCAACCATTGAGGTGGTCATTAGAACTTAGAACCTCTTCCACTTCTAATTTACAAATTTGCTTTATGAATCTTGAAGTAGATTAGTTTGAAGAATTTGATAAGGAAACGTCCTCCCTGTGGAGGTGTTGTCTATATCTTTTAGCCACTTCTGAGGTTTCTTCTCCTATAAAGATTGCAATTAGGTTCTAGTCCAATCTCAATTCTCCATTTCACCAGGTACCTCATAATCTAAGAGGCTAAGATTTCAGAATGACTCTCTTTTATGCATGTGAAGGGAATCCGCTTGCTGATTTGCTGAGTGATTTCCTTGTCGAGTTGCAACATGCTTGAATCTCTTGCAGCAGTCTCATGAGGAATACTAGATGGGTAGCCAAGAGCGCAAGATCACTGTGTCAGAGACTTCAATGCAGAAGAATTCACGAGCTAGAGGAATTCTTATGACAGCCGCACAGGCCAGGCTAATAATGGGATCTGGACATTTTGTCTCAATTGATCATGATGTCCGTGTGACTACACACAGCAAATTCCCACGCCTACGACCATTAAATATATATCTGCAACTTCAGCAACTTGGATGACTAAATGTTTCAATTTTTCAGCATAGAATTCTTCGATTTATAACTGATGCACTTAGAGTTGTTTGAAGAGGTAGATTTTCTTAATCACTGCGATGCATACATTGGTGCATAACAAGCGCTGAGCACATATAAACCAGTGACATTTTGACAAAATAGAAAATATATTTGATCCAAAGAAGCTTGTATTAGATTGACTGCATTTGCTTCCCTGTGTTGGTACTGATATTAATGACCACATTTGTGGTAACCTGTTGTCTATTTCTACCTTCTTCCAGGTCTTTGGTTCCTTTCATTAATCTTGTTATTTTTATTTGTGGCGGGCATATGATAATGATTTTTTCTTCTGATTGTGGGTAAAACTGGCTAAACTTGTCATCCGATTAAAAAGTTTTGAGGGTTTGACTTCAGATTTTTTTTTATTTATTTTTATTTTTTATGTAATTGATCTCAAGCCTTTCCCTGGAATAGTAATAGAACATCTTGCAGGGAGGATATTTCCATGACTGTCAGGCTTGTGGTGAATTGCAATGGGCTGAAAATTAGTACAGTACGAGAGTAAGTTACATGTCTTCTTTTGATATTATGTTTCTAATGGTTTACCTTTCGATACACTTCTCTTAAAATGACACCAAATTAGAATGATTCATGGGATTAATAATTTTAAATTGATTTGTGGTGAATAAAATTGTGATTGAATGATTCGCCAACTTTAATCATTATATTGAATATTATGTTGGTGATATCAATATGCGTAGTTATTCTTAACGAAACCTCTCCCAGTCTGATACATACAACACATGATACAAAATGCAGGTCATACAACTCTTAAAATTTCCATTTTCCTTTGTTAACTATTTCATTTGAGTTACAGCCCAAATAAATTGTTCAGCTCATTTCTTATGGTCCCTAAACCATGCAAAAACATCTAGAGGAGATGGTATATTACTTGAGTTAGTATATTGATATGATATTTGGTGCAATGATTTCTTTAAGAACTGCTATGTGCATACACTTGGATTTATTTATCATTCATCCATTTTTTAAACTTCTCAGTCAGGACCTTTGTCCACTTTGGGAATCACCATCACAAAATTATCTTTCATGCACAAGGCCCTTTTTAAAACCTCATGAGGAGTAGGCCAGACTGAAGTCTACCACTACGAAGATTCAGCCCATATGAACCCACCCTTTGATGCTGCCCTCAGGGTTCGCCTTAAAACAAGTGTTTCCAACTTGGAATTTAACTTATCTTTATCAACTTTCACTAGTTTTTTCTTTCCTTTTTTTTGAAATTTATTTATTTTTTGTGAGACATTCACATTCAACTTGTGTTTGCTTTAATACCAATTGTGACATATTGCCTCCATTTATGACCAAATTGTTATCTTCTTGAGGTATCTTCTTATACATTTGGTCTCTGGCATGAAGCCCAAATAAGTACCTTGCCCAAGGATGACCTAAACACTTTATGGAGGAAACCTACTATAGCTCCTATACTACTCTCTCTGCTCTCAAGGTTTTTTTTTTTTTTTTTTTAATTAATTTTTTATTATTAGACATTCATTAGTTGGAATTAAGCCTTGTATCATAACTAGCCCAGGAACTCCTTCCTGACGAGGGATTATCACTTCTTTATATTTATTTATTTATTTTTTGTTTGTTTTGGTTCTACAAGGTTGTTGGCCTTAGCTTGTTATCAAGCAAGCCCTGAAACCCTTTGTAAAAGTTTTGATATGGAAGAATTTAACTGCTTAGCAATATTATTCCTACCCATGAATATATGCATCCCAAATACATGTGAATAATGTGTATGCAGCCAACCACACATGTAAAAAACATGCAGAGACATTTTTTTTTTTTTTTTTTGCTTAGATAAATTTAAGTGAAGAAGCTATTTTTGTTCAGCCACATTGTATCTTTGATCAATTAACGTCAAGGGAGTTCATGAGTTACTTGTATTTCTTGTTTCAGTGCTTTTGAGAAATCTCTACGGGCTCGATTATTGAAGGTGAGATCTTGCTTCACGTAGAAGTTTACATATTCTCTCTCGCTCCTCTCTAATTCCTTCTCTCCTCTTTGACTGATCACATCTTTCTTTGAATTAGGCAAACCCCAACACTGATTATCACTGTCTGAGAGCATTTGGTACACATTTTGCTCAAGATATCACATTGTCTGTGGTAAGTAACTCTTGAGAAATAAGATTTCTCTCCTTCCCTCTTTAAAAATAGAAAGAAAAAGAAAAAAGAAACTATTTTTCTCACAACCCCTGCTATATTCTCTTTAGCATGGTGGCAAAAAAGTGACTTCAATTAAAATATCAAATTTGCAGGGTACAACAATTGATTTCCAACGCACGGCTGATGGTCAACTAACGACTGCAAGTGAGTAGCCTAAGCTTAATTGAGAATGCGTAGATATGAACTCTTAGGATCAGAAAAAAGTTTAAAGCACCTTCTACAATTGTACCATCCAATTTTGGAGTAATCTGAATTAAAATTTTTTAAGCCTATGACATTAATTGAGAAAGATTTTCACCAACATATAAATGTTTACACATGCAGTTGATGGCAAACAGATAGGAGCAGTCCATAGCAAGGATTTGTGCAGTAAGCAAAATCTCTTTCAATTAATTAATTTAAATTCATTATTTTTCTACTTTTGAAATTATGAATATTGTATCTATGGTGTTATCAAGGCAAAAAGATGGACTTAAAAAAGTATGTATAAGATGGGATGGGGCCTATGTGAGGTCTAGATGGGTTTAAGGTAGCCTATAAAATAATTATTTAAAGGTCCCTAAAGAATATTTATTTGTTTATTGGTCTCTTACTCTCTCTCTCTCTCTATATGTGTGTGTGTGTGTCAATAAGAGATAATATATTAAAATAAATATTGTATTATTTAATTTTTATTAACTGAGGTTTTAAAATAATAATTTTTCAAGTATCTCCGATAAAAATCACAAAAACCCTCTTATAGCTCCTTGATCACTGCCTAAGCGCTCAGGGGGCTATACACTTGCCTAGGCGATGTCTTGACCACATTGTATATTTGTATGTTGGGTGCATGCCTATGGGAAAAAAGAAGGCACCGCAAAGATTTTAATGTTGGCCTACTTTGTTAGTCAGGGTGTGGTGACATAGGTGTGGATTATCAAGGGCCAGACTGTATAGTGATTATACAATGGCAGAAGAATATGAAAAAGTTGGTAACATGTATTCATGCACAGGAGCTTTCTTTGACATGTATATTGGAGACGTTCCGGTCTCACTTCAAGCGAAGGAACAGATTGCTAGAAGAGTTGGAAGTATCATAAAGAGATGCTAAACCTTTTTCTTGGCTCACTTTTGTATGTCCTGACCAAGGCTGTGTCCTGATCATCAACTGCAGCCTGCTTGTAGAGTAAAAGTACTCGGAAGTTCCTAACTGGTGAGAAGAGGTCAGAACACTTCAACTGGGATCCAACAACAAGAGTATTATAAACTCAAGAGGTAAGTCTTGATGGTTTACAAAAATTTTTCTCCATGATTCTTTAGGGCTGGTGGAGGTGATATGGCCATACCCATTGCCCTCTTACTACAGTGAAATAATATTATCAGAAGATTTGAAAACCATAAATAAGTTATAGAAGAAAAAAAGATGTTCATACAAAACTCAGAGAATATGCATGGTAAGAAAAAACAAATTGTCGGTATTTTCTTCTTTGGATGAGAATGTAGGAAGTGGCTTCTTCAATCAATGCATGTTATATCTATGTTACCTGAACTTGGGTATTTATTTCTAGAGGTCTAACCTTTTCACTTTTAAATTTGGATATACTACAGTATATTCCATTATATATTTATCTTTTTGGTTTTTTTTTTTTAATATTTTGACTCATTTATTGTTTTCTTTGTTCTCCTAAAGTGGATTTTACCAATAAGATATTATCTTCTTTAATTCTTTTTCTTATTAGAGAGTTTATTTAGTAATTTTTTTACAGCCTGTTTGGTGTACAGGATAAGGTAAGATTATTTTAGTGGGATAGGATAGGATGAGATATAAAAATTTTTAAAAATATTTTTTAAAAAATAAAATCAAAAAAAATTTTATTGGGTGAGATAATTCAATCTTACAAAAATGGTGGGTTTGAGTTATTCTACCAATATGGGATAAATATGTGAGTTCAGACAATTTTTTGTCTTATTCTATGTAGCCTCAAACACCGAATTAAGATAAAAATTTGTCTAATTCTATCTCAATCCCCTTTACCAAACGGGTCTTTAAAGTATAAATTGTGTGACGCATTTTAGACGAATGTCCTATCATGTAGTGTTAAAGATTTACAAGTCAAGTTAAAGTAAAAGGCCGAATAATATAGTAGCTAGTTAGTTAGTTAAAGCATCATTATTGTAGGAAAAAAAATTGTCACGTAAGACAAATAGACATTGGGTTAAAATATTTTTCCAATATAGATATCACCATATATTGTTCATCTATATGGTGATTAAATTTAATATGCATTTATCCTATGAGACTATATGATTGTCTCATAGGATAAATGGATATTAAATTTGATTTGTTTTAAGTAAAAAAACATGCAAGTCTTAAATTAAATGTGTATTTTAAGGAGAAGCATATAAAAATATTTTTTAATTGAATTGTTTATTAAGTAACTTTTTTGTTTGTCATGTACAAAGTATTTTACCCACAAGCTTGCATTTAAGGGGTTTCTACTACTTAGTAGTTGCACTTATATATAAAGCATTATTGGGTTTCCTTGATAAAATTAAAAAGTATTGTCCTTAATTTTCATGTGAAATGTAAATATGAGTAGGGGTTGATAGAAACTGCAAAAGCAAAAGGCAAAATTCAAAAATATTAATCAAAGTATCTGTGGAAATAATATATTTGATTAAAAGTAATAAATAATAGTTGGATTACAACCACCAAAGCCTCCTAATTTGCCGTACGTCACTTTTTTTCTTAAACAAATGTCGAGATTATTCATACCTTTTCAATGTTAAATTTTAAAAAATACAGATGCTATACTCATGGGTAATTTATAGTAGATTACAAAATAAAATTTAAAACAATTTTAATTTCAGCAGTTGTCAAATTTAGCAATCAGCATTATATTTTTACCTTTTTTAAACAAAAAAAGAAGAAAAAACAAAGCTTCTTATAACTTTTTATTAGTGCTTTGCTAATTTATTTTGTAACGTTTTAACCTTTTTTATTACTTTAATTTCACTTATTATTATTATTATTAAATTAAATTAATTAAAATTAAATGGGTAAGTACTCTCAACCGGCAAATATTTGAATGAGACCCCTACATTGCATGTATAAGGGCTTCTCTAGTATTCTTTCTATTCATAACTTACAGGTTTTATAGAATGTTTATGAAGAAAAGCTCACTAAAAAGTTGGCAGATAATTTGTTTGACTAACTTTGTTTAAAAAGTGTTTTTGTTGGTCATTTTGGTATCCAAATATATAAAACATAACAAAAGCTGGATGAAGAAGCTCCCCTTGAGCAACTTTTCCAAATTGCAGTAGATTTGCAATTATTAGCAATCGGTAAAATGAAATAAATACAAACGTCTAGGGCATACATGAGTTATGTTGTTCCTATGGATGCAATTAATATGCATCTAGACCAACTATATTCGTCATGTATGCAATAAATATGTTTGTTCCTGTGTGTACTCACGTCCTTCTTTCTTTTCTCGAGAAGATCCATCCTGGAATCATTGTTCACAACTTGAGAATTAACCAGATTTTTCATCTCCTCTAGTTCTAGGTCATTTTAATAAGAAGGGTGGCTGGGAATGATTGCTATAACATGTTGAATCAACTTTG
>JAJIYU010009302.1:0-17142 GCA_030144865.1 Tinospora cordifolia | reverse complement strand
AATGCATATTATACTAAATATGAGTAAATACACTACATTTTCTATTATATTAATGCACATTATACATAAAATACGTATAATATAATTAATCTGCTATGCAACTAACAACAGTGTCACAGATCTCCATGAAAAAATTAAGAGGTGCCATAGGATCTTCTATTGTTGAACTTCCAAACTGTTGTTGTTGTACCATTATAATCAAGGAAGGCTTCAGCTCAAAGTTATTAGCATTAATTGACATCTTGGCTATCCCAGAATAATTGTTGCTCAATATGGGTATGAAGAAATCTCGTAACGATGCATCTCTATTGTTTCCTACACCAGAAGCTCCACTGTCAGGCATAGTTGACACACATCCTTTGGCTTCTAACTAGTTTTGCTTAATGGTCTTGAACAAATCTGGATCATGCACTTCAAAAGAATCTCTACTCATGCAAAACCTAAAAAATCACAAGAAAACTCAAGATCAAGTGTATTCAATGATGTTAAAAAGAAAATATACCCAATCAAAACAAAAATTAGAATTAAAATTTTCCTTAATTAAAACTAAACCAAGTTTAATTGGTTTTAACACAATTAACACTATTCCTTGGCAACGACGCCAAAAACTTGTTGACAATCCCGCAAGTGTTGGGATTGCAATGGTAATATCCAGTGGAGACCGAGTATCATCCTTAGGGAATGGATACTAATTAACTATCTTAGATCTCAATCTAGTATTAGCTTTCACTTTTTTAAGGCTCTTAAGTGAGTTTGGTTTGTTAAAATCCTAATTTGAATTGAAAACAATTGAAAGCAATGAAATTTTATTATGAAAATATTGTGATTAATTATCTAAGTTAATAAATTCTTTTGTTTCTCACCCTCAATTCGTATTCCAATTAATTAAAACCTTAGTTATGTAGGTTTTAGCATATCATCAAGGCCCTCTCCCAAGGTACCTTAACACCTATTAGTTTCGTTTCCTAATACCCTCTCCCAAGGTGCACAGTTAACAATCTAATGCTTTGCAAAAAGTAATCACATGCAACCTCTTAAACAATCAACAACCGCCCAGTCAATCAATTGATCTAGGTCTATATTATGATAGTCCAACCATTAAACCTCTCTCTTGAGTTAATTTAACAATTTGTGATCATATTGTTCATGGCAGTAAACAATAAGCATTAAACACCCAAAATGTAAAACAAAACATCGACATCAATTAATTAGAATATTGAATCCTAGGATCCTACAATAGAAATTTACATCTTAAACTTAAAATTGACTAGCCAGACATAGTATTTAGTTCAAACATCAAAGAATAAAGAACACAAAGCATCATACTCTAATCTTGATCTTCAATCTTCAATTCTTCGTTGCTCTCGCTATTCGTCCGCTGTTGGCCGTCAAAGTCAACTATTCTTTAAAGTTTCGAACCCTTAAACCCTCATACCTTATCCTATATATATTAAACAACTTAAAATCCCTAAGCAAAATTAGAAAAATATAATTTAATCGCATTACTGAGATCATCGATACATAGCAAATCACAAATTCTCGGATTCTAGTGACCACGGTCAATGACCTCAGTCACTGTTATCTTGCAAAATTTCCCTTCTAGTTACCATGGTCACTGTGCTAATTACTGCGGTGACCAATGTGACGTGATTTTCTTTGCTTTTCTCTAATTACCTTGGTCATTCTTTCCTTTACCGCAATCATTGGTTGTTCTTTCCTATTTTTAGCCTTTCTTTGCTTTTTTGTATTGTAATCATCTCTTTGCTTCGTTTTTGTCCTACACAAACACTAAAAACCTTTGCCAAACATCATTTTCTCATAAAAATGCCATAAATAACAATTAACAATTCCCAAATGCAATGAAACATGCAGTTCATATCATAAATGCCCATGCAACTAATTATGCACATGCATACTTGATTTCCTACTAAAAGTCTACAAAATACATATAAACTCCCAGAATAATGTAAATATATTATGCAACTAACAATAATGCAGCAAAGTGAGGAGCACTTCGTGAAGAAATTCAATGATTTTTGGTGTAGCGAAGCTATCGCGGTCGTAGACTATGGTAGTGTGATTAGGATCAGATTTTTAGGTTTTAAAGTTGTGTTTTATGAGAGTTTAAGTGTCATATATAAATAATTCAGTTATTAGTTTCTAATTGTCGTTGACGGCCAGAGCAAAGAAAAAGAGCAGAATGAAGGAGAAAGTCGAAGAACGCGATCAAAACTACAAAGTATGATCTTTAATTTGTTTAATTCTTTGTGCTGTGAATTATACATGATGTCTAGCTAAGTTATTTTGATTTCTATGATGTAATTTAGATTGTAGGAACTTGGTATTTTTATTTTGATTTATCTATTCTGAGGTATTATTTTATATTCTATGTTCTTAATGTTTTTTATTGACTAGCTATCTATAAATTGATCTGAGATTGTTGAACTAAATTGCAAGAGAGGTTTAACAATTGGATAATCAGAGTATAGACCTAGAAAGATCAATTGACTGAGAGGTTGTTGATTCTATAGGAGATTGCACATGAATATTATGTTTATTACATTAGTTTATTAATTATACGCCTAGAGAGGGGGTATCAGGGAAGAGACTAATAGGTATTAAGGCGCCTCGAGAAGGGGTTTTAATGATTAGTGCTATAACCTACAAAATTAGGAATTGGATTAATTGAAATAAAAATCAAGGGTGAATACATGATATTTTACTATCCTAGAATCTTATTTGATATAGTTTTAAAACCAGCGATCGTTTGTTTTTTATTTGATTTTTGTTTAAAGTATTCAAACCTCAATTTGAAGCCGTAATAAAGTTAACGCTTAAATTTAATTGAGATTTAAGGTTGTTAACCATATACCATTCCCTGAGGACAATATTCGGTCTTTTACCTTATATTACTATTGCGATCTTGTACACTTACAATGATCTTAACAAAAGCTTATGATTGTGTATAAATTATTGTCAGTTGAATAAGGTGACAATAAATAATAAATATCCTTTGCCACGCATTGATGATTTATTTGATAAGTTGAATGGTGTCAAATTCATTTATAAGAATATAACCATTATGAATTCCTTCCGATGCCTTTTGGGTTAACTAATGTTCCTACCATTTTTATGGATTTAATGCAAAGGGTATTTAAGTCATATCTAGATCAATTGATTATTGTGTTTATTGATGATATCTTCATTTATTCCAAGACTTGGGAAGATCATGAGCAATATCTCCATGTCAATTTGCAGACTTTGAGAGAGCATAGATTGTATGCTAAATTTAGCAAATATGAATTTTGGCTAGATGGGGTGAAATTTTTGGGTCATGTAGTAAGTGCAGAGGGTATTTTAGTTGATTCTGCTAAGGTTGAAGCTATTATCAATTGGCCAAAACCAACCACAGTGTCTAAAATTCCAAGTTTTTTAGGTTTAGCTAGCTACTATAGAAAGTTTGTAGAGGGTTTCTCCAAATTAGTTGCTCTACTTACAAAGTTGACTCAGACGAATGTGTCATTCCTATGGACTTCAGCATGTGAAGATGCTTTCACAAAAGTAAAGAAGAGGTTGACCACTGCTCCAATTCTAGTATTTCCATAGCCTAGAAAAGAATTACTTATATATACTGATGTAGCATAGATGGGTTTGTGAAGTATGTTGATGTAGGAGGGTTGAGTGATTGCTTATGCATCTAGGTAACTAAATGTGCATGAGAAAAATTATGTTGTGCATAATCTAGAGCTACCAACATAGTTTTTGTGTTAAAGCTATGGAGACATGATCTATATGGAGAAAGGTTTACATTGAATTCAGATCATAAAAGTCTAAAATATTTATTTGACCAGAAAAAACTAAATATGAAGCAATTAGATGGTTGGAATTCCTGAAGGATTATGGCTTCATTTTGGAGTATCATCCTAGCAAAGCCAATGTTGCAGCACATGCATTGAGTACAAAAAGAATAGAGACTAGAGTGGTAGCCTTCAAAATGGCCCAAGAATGATGACTTTTGGAAAGAGTGACTATGATGAATATTCTCTCTGTAGATCCACTTGTGGACATTTGTGTTCAAATGCATAAAAATTAAGGACTTCTAGTAGCATTATCTTGATTTGACTATGTATGAAGCTTGGGTTGACAGTACAGACAAACTTGATTGGCAGAGGGGCTCCAATGGTGTGTTGCGTTATTAAGGAAGATAATGGCTACCTGTTGATAGAGAATTAAGGGTTACAATACTTGAAAAAGCACATTGATCTTACTATACTATTCATCTGGGGTCTACAAAAATGTACCATGATATGAAGAGGATGGTTTGGTGGCACGGGATGAAGAAAGATATAGCCAAGTATGTGCACAAATGTAGTGTGTGCCAACAAGTAAAAGTTGAGCATCAAAAACCTAGAGGTCAGATGCAACCTTTAGCCATTTTAGAGTGGAAAAGGGAGCATATTACTATGGATTTTACTACAATACTACCTAGATCTCAAGGTAGATATGATGTCGTTTGAGTTATTGTTAACTGGTTGACTAAGTCTGCACATTTTCTTCTCACGAACACCAGAGACTTGATAGACCAACTAAGTAGATTGTGCATTCGAAAGATTGTGAGATTGCACGGGGTGATTGTGTCTATTATGTCGGATAGAGATCTACGGTTTACATTGAGATTTTGGCACTTTATGCATACTAGATCGAGTACCCATCCTGTCTTAGTATCGCATTTCATAGATAGACCGATGGTTAGACTAAGAGGGTGATTCAGATGTTAAAGGATATATTTAAATCATGTATATTGGAGTTTGGTGGGACTTGGAGTAAATATTTATCTTTATGCGAAATTGCATGGGTGCCTGTGTTTATTGTGTCAGATAAACGTCCGCATTTACATCGATTTTTTGCAATGTTATGCATACTAGATTGGGTACCCATCTCTCTCTCAATATAACATTTCACCTACAAACCAATGGTTAGATTGGGAGGGTGATTCAGTTGTTAGAGGATATGTTCAAATCATGTATATTGGAGTTTGGTGGGATTTGGAGTGAATAATTATCTTTACGTGAGTTTGTTTATAACAATAACTATCATGCTAGTATTAGCATAGCACAATATGAGGTTTTATATGGTTGACCGGGCAGATCTTTGACTCATTAGTATGAGGTTGGAGAATCACAATTGTTGGGGCCAGAAATTGTTGCATGTCATGTAGAAAAGATTAAGCAAATTAGACAAATGACAATTTCATGACAATGAAGAACAAGCCTGGGAACATAAAGATAAGATGTGGGAGCAATTTTCAAATCTTTTCACTGCTTGATGTATGGTCCTTTAATTTAAATGTAACGGACGAAATCCCTTAAGTTTGGATATCGTAACAGCTTGTAAATTTTTATTACACGTGGGCATGACATATGTGTGTACATAAACTTGTATTAGAGACGTATATGTGTATATCTAAGTTAAATATAGATGTATATATAAGTGTACGTAATGTCACATGGAAAAAAATAAAATTTATAAAGAAAAAATAAAAAATAAAATTTATAAAAAATATATATATGAGCAATGTTACATTAGACCAATCAATATATATAATGGGTTGAGAAAGAAAATGATAGCATGGATGAAAGTTGGTTATTAAGTTGAAGTGATTGAAAAAAAATTTAAAAAAAAATAAACAAGAGAATGTGAGTACGTGGTGGTTGGAGAGGAAATGAAGACCAAAAAAATAAAAATAAATGATCATGTGAGATGAAAAATTAGTTAACTAAGGGAGATGCCAAATTTGATTGGCAATGTATCAATATTGTAACACCCCGCCTCCCTGAATTCCCACATGTGGACCATACCACTGGGGAGGCGACCAGTGCGGCTTTATCTTTCTTTTTCTTTGTCCCATGTTCCTAAAACTTTCTGAAGACTGAACTCATACAAATTTCAAAAAAAAATGCATGTACAATCATTTGATAAAAATAAATATCATTAATTAATAAATCAAGAGGTACACAACATTCAAGTTTATTGCATTGATTTAAACTTGGAGACTTTAAATAGAAACTAGGCTAACATGCCTAACTTTAAATAATAAGGAAATTTCAAAGAAACTTAATCAACACGGCCTCATTCTTTAATTCCTTAAAATTTTAGAAGCGAAGGGGTAAGCTCAAGAGCATAGTGGATCATCTCAAATATTTAAGTCATTATTTTAACCAATAAGACACACATGTCAAGCACTTTCAATAATTAGATGATTCATACAATTCATTGTTCCATAGTTAATGTTAAAACTGATCGGGTTGACCTTGGTGTTCATTTTCATCAAAAAAGAGGAAAGGGTAATCGTGACACTAGTTTCCAATGGATCTAGGGTAACCCCCATTATCAAGGAGTTGGGGTCTTATTCATTGTTCCATTTTGTTGAACTAGGGACAACCCCATCGTTCCATTCTTGAGAACACCCACAGTAATAAGCTATGGGATATTGAACGGGTACTTGGTTTAATTCTTTATACGTCCTTTTTTAAGTGTACACTAACCATCACGTATCAAGAACATGAATTAAACACGTGTGCATAATAAACATCATAAACATGTCATAGAATGAGCCATATCATCATATATTAAGCATCATTATTAAAGTAGTCCTAAGCATGTATATTTTGCATGGCATATATAATGAAATCACATAAGGCATGTATATTCAAAACATGATCATGCATGCAAGCCTTATTTAAATCAAAATAATAAAGTAAAACTTAGAAATCATCTCCACCTTTAACACTTAAATCCTTCTTATCCTTATATTGTTATTACAAGCCTTCTTAAGCCTTCAACCTTTTTATTTACTCAAGGTGGGAACAAGGAGACTGTTTTTGTCTTGATCTAGAAGAAAACTAAGGAAAAAAATGAAGAAGAGAATAATAAGGAGACTTTATTTCTTTTGAGATAGAATAGAACTAAGAAGAAAATGAAGAAGAGAAGAATGAGATAGGATGGTTTGATGTAAAGAGAATGTTGGTATTTATAGGCTTAATTAACCAACTCCTCATTCCACTACCCATATTTTAATAACCAACCATCTCATTCTACTACTCAGAGGATTTGTGGGAAATATATATATATAAATTAGGATAGTGGCCATTCTTTTTACTTTTCATGTGAATTTAACATTTCACACCTAATTAGTAAAATTATCATTTACCTTTGGGTATTTAATGTGTTTTCTCAATTTAACGAACTCATTTATTGATTTGTATATTCTTAAAATTTAAGAATTTTTTAGAGTGTCACAATCTTCCTCCCTTAAAATAAATTATGCTTTCAAAATTTGTACTTGTTCTAATGTTGTCTGGTCATGTGTTTCTAGTAAATAGGTCTAGATATTTATTCTTCATCTAACTTTCTAACTCCTACATTGCCCCTTCCACTCCATAATGCTTCTAGAGAATTTTGACTAATGGAATGTCTTTCATTTTCAAGCTTTGTAGCCTAAGATCTAGGATTCTGGCCGCTACTTCTTCATATGTGCCATCACTTTGGATATCAATCTCCTCCCAATGGATAATGTGAGAGGGATCTAATTCATATTTTCTTTGCATTAACACGTGAAACACATTGTTTACTGGGGACTCTTGGTTTGGTAAGTTGAGTTTGTAGGCACATTCACCAATTCTTTTGAGTATCTCGAATGGACCAAGGAATCAAGGGGATAGTTTTTCCTTATGTCCAAATCATGTGATTCTTTTCTGGTGACTAATCCTTAGGAACACTTTATCTCCGATTTGAAATTCCAACGTTCTCCTTCTCTTGTCCATATAGTTCTTCTGTCTGCTTTATGTTGTGGCCAACCTCTTTTAGATCTGTTTGACTTGGTTATTCATATCTTCTACTAGATCTGGCCCTATAAGCACGTCGTCTTCAATTGTGCCCAATAGGTTGGTGATCTGCAGGGCCTTCCATAGAGAGCTTCATATGACACCATCTTTATGCTTACCTAATAACTACTTTTATAGGCAAACTCCACCTAGTCTAGATATTTGCTCCAGTTTCCTTTAAAATCAATTACACAAGAGCTTGACATATCCTCTAGTGTCTTAATAACTCTTTCAGATTGTCCATCAGTTTGTGGATGGAAAGCGTGTTCATGTTAAGTCTGATGGCCAACTCCTTCAGTAAACTTTGCCAGAACTGAGAGGTGAATCGAGAGTTTTTGTTAGATATCATCGTCTTAGGCACACCATGCAACCTTACAATATTTTGTATATAGAGTTCTCCCAACTTACTGACTTGATCTATGGATCTAAAAAGTAAGATATGTGCCACTTTAGTGAGTCGATCCACAATCATCCATATAATATCTTTTCTTTTTTGGTTTCAGGGCAATTCACTGACAAAATCTATAACAATGTTATCCTACTTCCATTCAGGGATTGGGAGTGTTGTAACAACCCAATGGGCTTCTAGTGCTTTACCTACACTTGTTGACAGGTAAATACTTAGAGCCATACTTCGCAATATCTCTTTTCATTCCTTGCCACCAGTAAATCTTTCAGAGGTTTTGATACATCTTGTTACTGCCTAGATGCATCGTGTACTTAGTCTAATGGGCTTCATCTAGTATGATCTGCTTGCTCTGACCTTTTTTAGGCTCAAAAATTTTATCTCCAAGTCTCAAGACATTTTCAACATCTATCCTAAAATCTGAATGTTTGCCTTGTCCAACTCCTTTAATTAGATCTGTGATCCACTTGTCCTGCCTCTATTCATCCCTGACCTGATGCAAAAGATTGGGTTGGCAAGTCATATTGTATAGATATGCTCATTTTTCATTTGACCTACACCCATGTTGAAAACTTAAATCAATTGGTACATTTGACCCTTTTCCTCCTCTTGTTTATTAAATTTCCAGCTCAAGGCATTAGCTATTACATTGGCCTTCCTAGGATGGTAATGTAATTGAAAATCATAATCCTTAAGGAACTCCATCCATCTTGGCTGCCTGAGGTTTAATTCTTTTTGGGTGTAAAAATACTTCAAACTCTTGTGATTTGAGAATAGATCAAACCTCTCATCATAAAGGTAGTGTCTACAAATTTTCAGGGCAAATACAATGGTTGATAGTTCTAGGTCATGTGTTGGATAATTTTGTTCATGGATCTTTAGTTGTCGCGAAGCATATGCAACAACATTTCATTTTTGCATAAATATTGCACCCCATCCATTTTACGAAGCATCCATATACAAAATATATCTAACATCATGCATAGAAATGAATAAGATGGGAGTCGAAGTCAATCTCCTCTTCAATTTTTGGAATGATTGTTCACACTTTTTATCTCAATTGAACTTGACTCCTTTTCTAGTAAGCTTGGTCATGGGTTCAACTAACTTTGAATAGTCTTAGATGAACCTCATGTAAAATCCAACTAGGCACAAGAAACTTCTAATTTTCGTCACAATTTTAGGTTGCTTCTAGTCTATGACAACCTCCACCTTATCGGGATCTATTGAGATGCCTTCAGCTAAAACTATGTGGTCAAGGAACTTGACCGTCTTCATCCAGAAATCACACTTGCTAAACCTTACATACAATTGGTTTTTTCTAAGAGTATCTGATACAATCCTCAGTGTTATTTGTGTTCAGCCTCAGTATTGGAGTAAATTAGGATGTCATCTACAAACAACATTACAAATTAGCTGAAGTATTGTTCGAACACTCAGTTCATCAAATCCATAAATGGCCCTAGTATATCTGTTAAATTGAATGGCATCGCCGTGAACTCAAAGTGTCCATATCGAGTTCTAAAAGTTGTCTTGTGTGTGTCTAACTCCCAAATCATTAATTGATGATATCTTAACTAAGATCAATCTTTAAGAAATGAGTAGCTCACCTCAATTGATCAAATAGGTCATTTATCCTTGGTAATGGATACTTGTTCTTTATGTTTGCTTGATTTAGTTTCCAATAGTCAACACAAAATCTCATGGATCTATCTTTCTTCTTTACAAACAACACCAGAGTTCTCTACGGTGATTCACTTGGTCTGATGAATCGTTTCTCTCGGAACTCAGCATGCTGATTTTTAACTCAATCAACTCTACTGGTGTCATTCTATCGGGGGGAATGGCTATAGGATTGGTTCCGATAAGAAGTTCAATCTTGAACTCCACTTCACTAGCTAATGGTAGTCCTAGTAAATTATTTGGGAATACATCTTCATAATCTTGGACTACTTCTAAGTTTTAGGTTTCCTTTCGTTGTTCATTGTTTTGCTCTAAGAACTTCTTGAAATTTTCTTTCTGCCTTAAGCATTTCAACATCACTATCATCATGTTTCTAAGTAATCTCTAAATATCACCATTGATTCTATATGTTTTACCTGAAGGTAATGTTATCATTACTTTCCTCGTAGGACAATACTTGATATTGGTTTAACCAATCCACCCCCAAGATTATATTGTATCCATAAAATGGAAGTACATAGAGGTTAACTAAGATCAGCTTATCACCCATCCTAAGGTCACTACTATACACCCTTTTCGAAGTAACCGTGGTCCCTATGGGTGTGGATACATTTAGTTGATAGGCAAGGTGTTTGTTATTAGTTGTAATCTATTAGCTAATTGTTCGGCAATAAAAGATTTGGTAGCACCCGAATCAAACAAAAGTTTCACACCAACATTAAATAACAAGAATTATACCTTCCATCGCAAGGACTTGATCCTCAACAACATCAACAAAAGCAAATACTCTGGCCTGATTATGCCCACGGCCTTGGTGTTGGACTTGATTAGCATTCTATCAGGGTGGTTGTTGTTGCCTATCTCAGGGACAACTATTTTGTCCCCCTCCCTAATTGTACTATTGCAATTGAAAAGCTAGGGAAATTCTTTGCTATATGTGCTCTCTGCTTACACATAAAGCATAGCCCTAGTCTTTATGACTGTTCCTTCTATTCCTCTTTAGCATGGTCAAGTTGTACTTGTTGTTGAGTCTGGGATGCCTTACTTCCACCATTCTTTTGATAGGTGTTATGCTTCTTGTGGTTTCCTTGGTAACCTTTGCTATTAGCTGGTCTCCTATTTCTATTCTTCAACATTTGCCCAAAGTTGAGTTCCCTTTCCTCAAGAAGTGTTTTCTTGATCACATCTCTATAGGTCTTTAGGCCCATTGGTATTACCTCCTTTCAAATCTCAATCATTAGACCCTCAGCAAATTGGTTTGCCTTCATCTTTTCTTTCCTGATTAGTTCAAGTGTAAACTTGGCCAATTCAATGAACTTGGTCTCATGTTCAACTACAATCATGTCTCTCAAGGTCAACTAATAAATTCTAACTGCATCTGCCTCAGGGTAATCTCTAGGAAGAATTTCTCATAAAACACTTCCTTGAGCTCTTCCTAGTTCATGTGTCTAATATTGGTATTTGGATCTACCTTGAGCATCATCCACTAACTCTAAGCTGGTCTATTAAACTAATGGATAACCAGTGGAACTCTACGAGGACCCGTTGCCCCCATACATCTAGATGCTCATCAAGCTCCTAGTACCAATGATCAGCTATCATGCTATTAGACATGCCATCAAACTGAGATGGGAGAAGTTCCTATACTTCCAACAGCATTGCCCTCTATTCTTTATCATCAATGTCATCTTGTGCCCTCTGACAAGCTGCAACCTTGGGCATAGCACTAGCTGTTGCCTCATAATTTGTTCTTGGTGTTGGACTTGTATCTGCGGTTGTGGCGCCACCTGGAGTAATGCCCTCGTAACTTGTTCGACCATCTGTAAAGTGATCTCAGCCAACATTTTTGGTGATAACATCGCTCCAACTAGAGCTGCTACTTCCATTAGTGCCCTCTGGTTCCTTTGACCAAACTCATTCATGTTCTCAGCTATCATCGCGTTTCCTAAAATTTTTGCCATTATCTACAAGTCAAAAGCCATTTTAGTATCCGAGAAGGTATCATATTCTCAACTCAATTCAATCTGGGTATATGCAAAACTCATCTTTCCTTATCCTTAGGATACAAAATGCAGTTCTAGATTTGTGATAGTAGCTATCTTACCTAGTCATTTATTATGCCATTTCTTCATGTTTTAGTTCGCGCTATCTTGACTTTAGATTCATGTCTCTTGGTTCACAATTTGTTTAGTAACCTACCAATTCATGCTTCTAAGTTATGTTTGAGGATTTTGGTTTCATGATCACAAAACAAGTGATATGCATATTCATGAAGGTAGCGTGTATTCAAAAAATCATACAATTTTACGCTAGCATAGCAAAACTCCAAGCTTCCACCCATGCCTCTGAGTTCGACCATCTCATACCACTTTTGTCCATCGACACAAGCTTTTACCCAAAGATATCACTACAACCAAACAATTTCTCAAATATCTCGATGACTAAAGCCTCCCAAGCCCCACTGTACTTAATTATCTCAGACCAGCTTAGCATAGGGAAACAATCTCTTCCAAATTTACCTATCATTCACCACACATAACCCATCAATCTCCGAGTGAAAGATTCCTCCATAGAAACGAATTCGTACGCATCTTATACCACGCAAAAGCTAGAGATACAGGATCCTCCCAATCTCATTTCCTAACTAAACAAATGTTTTGTTTTCACGTGGTTTCATTCTTTAACCTATATCCTAAAATTTTTTATTCATGATTCACTGTGCACTCTTGGCAACACTCAAGTTTTTTCCTATGGTCTTTTTCCTAAACCTAGGGTCTTATCTCTTGGCTAAAAGGTTTTTTAGTCAAACTGATAACCCATGTCAATACCTGATACCACTCTTGGTACCAGTTTCGTATTCTAGTGAACACTTTGCCTTACATTGTAATATTTCTTCCTTTTTAGTTGATAGGAAAGTAATTTTAAGTGTGTTCTTCAACTCTAATTACTTGTATGAGCTGGTCGGACAACCTCCAGATTGGGGGGCAAGACAAATTCTAATTAAATGATTAGCCTTTCTCGAATGGGATAACCCATCTCCGTTTCAATATTTTGCTTTACTTGGGACAAGGCTTACCCACTATTAGCTCAACTCATCATCTTCGTATGCATACAAAACATTTAAAACATGTATCTTCTTTGGAAAATTATTCTTTGTAATTCAAAACAATTCTGATTCCAAAATAGGAGGTTGAGCATTCTAAATCATTTTAAAGTAAAGGTCTTACCTAGTGAGCTACATCCTAAGCTCCTAACTCCTTACATGAGTCAACTTTGTCTAAATCTACCCAAGGCATCTGTAGCCTAGGCTTTGATACCATCTTTGTAACACCTCGAATTTCCACGTGTACCACACCACGGGGAGGCTGCCAGCCTCACTTTATTTTTCTTTTTCTTTGTTCCATATTCCTGAGACTTCCTAAATACTTAACTCATAGAGATTTCAAAACAACACATGTGCAATCATTTGATAAAAATAAATATCATTTATTCATAAATCAAGTTTATTACACTAATTTAAACTTGGAGACATTAAAAAAGAAACTAGGGCTAACGCGCCTAACTTTAAATAATAAGGAAATTTCAAAGAAACTTGATCCACACAACCTCGTTTTTTAGTTCCTTGAAATGTTAGAAGATAAGAGGTGAGCTCAAGAACCCAATGGATCATCTCAAATATTTAAGTCATTATTTCAACCAATAAGACACAAATGTCAAGCACTTTCAATAATTAGATGATTCAAACAATTCATTGTTCAATAGTTAATGTTAAGATTGAAAGGGTTGGCCTTGGTGTTCATTCTCATCAAAAAGGAGGAACGGATAATCTTGACGCTAGTTTTCAATGTATCTAGGGCAACCCCCATTATCTGGGAACTAGGGTCTTACCCATTGTTCCATTTTGTTGAACTAGAGACAACCCCATCGTTCCATTCTTGAGAACTCCCACATTAATCCCCTATGGGATACTACATGGATATTTGGTTCAATTCTTAATACATCCTTTTTTAAGTGTAGACTAACCATCATTATTTAGAATATGAATAAAACACACATGCATAATAAACATCATAAACATGTCATAGAATGAGCCATATCATCACATATTATGCATCATTATTAAAGTAGTCCTAAGCATGCATATTCTGCATAGCATATATAATAAAGTAACATAAGGCCTGTATATTCAAAGCATAATCATACATGCAAGCCTTATTTAAATCAAAATAATAAAGTAAAACTCTAAAATCATCTCCACCTTCAACACTTAAATCCTTCTGTCCTTATACTGTTATTCCGAGCCTTCTTAAGCCTTCAACCTTTTTTCTTCACTCAATGTGAGAATAAGAAAACTCTTTTTCTCTTGAGCTAGAAGAAAACTAAGAAAAAAATACAGAAGAAAAGAATAAGGAGACTCCTTTTCTTGAGCTAGAAGAAAACTAAGAATAAAATAAAGAAGACAAGAACAAGAAGACTCTCTTTCTCTTGAGAATGAAGAAGAAAAGAATGAGATCGAATGGTTTGAGATCAAGAAAAGGGTAGTATTTATAGGCTTCACTAGCCAACCACCTCAATTTTTACTACCCATATTTTAATAGTCAACCACCCCATTCCACTACCTAGTTTCTTAGGATTTGTGTGGGATATATATATATATATTAGCTTTAGCAATTACTTATGGAACAATTAAGATAGTGGTTTTTTTTTTTTTTTTTGCTTTTTGGGTGAATTTACCCTTAGATACCTAAGTATCAAAATTACTAGTTTAACCCTAGGTATTTAATGTGCCTTCGCAATTTAATGAACTCACTTATTTTTTTGTATATTCTTAAAATTTAAGAATCTGTAAGGGTATTACCAATATATATATATATATATATATATATATATATATATATATATATATATATACATGGCGGTGGAAACTAAATTCCTTTCTCTCGTTTTGTTTTTCATTTTGTCATTTCCAATAACAAAACCAAAGAAACCGAAAACACGTGTAGGTAACTTTTTCCCTTATCCTCAATTTAAAAATGTTATGTAAACTACGTACTACAATCTTAGGCATGTAATGTTTACTATAACTAATTGTTTACAGTATTACCTAAAAATGGAGTATTATCCTACAGTGACTAGAACTAAGAAAAATTGTACTAGTACACTACTGGTGATACATAAATCACAACTATGTGATCAGTTTGCATTCATTTATCATGTAGACACCAATATAGATACTCAAAGTTGAATAACTTTATGGAAGGCTTTGAAATGTGCCAAATCTTGATAAAATTTTAGTTGAAGCCCACCAAAATATAGAGAACAAACATTTGTACTCATTGACACCAAATTAATGAATTTTGGATGTCAATTGATATTTTGGTGAGTGATTAACTAATTCGGTTATTTATAAAAATTTTAAAAATTAGTAAAAATATAATTGAAAAGCCTATTTTTATATTTTCTACTATAAAAATAGTTTATATGAGCAAAAAATTAATTTTAAAGATTATTTAGAACATTCAAGTTAATGCGTATCAAAATGTGTGATCAAATGCACAAATAAGTCTAAATATGAAAAGTAAATACATTAGAAATGATTTATAAAATGATCATAAATGATATGAATTTTATTGGTGCATATGAAATAATTTTATAATAGGATAATTGTGGTGGATCAGAGACTAAGTTTTGGAGTGAGTATTAGAGACTGATTGGACGGTAATTTTGGTGAGTAATCTTTACTTTTGGTATTATGTGAGACATTGATATTATATCAAAATTTTAAATTTTCATTAAATACAAATTGATGCACATGGAAAATATATATTACATGAAATAATGGATTATTTTACTTGATATATAGTTAATTTGGAAGAGGTTGCTTATTATATCAAAAAGTGAGACATGTGCCGAACGGGATGAGTATTTAGTATTTTGTAAATGTTTTTATCTTGGTTATTTATATGATATTATAAACATGTAAAAAAAAGAGTTGAATGTAAACATATTATCTATATGAACATCTGTTGCATTGGTTTAAAATTTATGAAATTATATTTGTATGATAACATATTTTGGATTTACAAGAGCAAATCTTATATACGAGTATCATTTTGATGGACTAAGCCATGAAAAATAGTACTTCTTATGTGATAATCTATGTAGGACTGAGCCATGAGAAGTATCGACCTTTCTCTATATGATAATCTTCGAAATGATTGTGCAGTATGTGGTAATTAGAGGTGCAGTTTACTATTGTTAAGGCTCAACAAGAAGTAAAACTTAGTCTATTTCTAGAAGATATGCATGTGGATTGTTTTATTAAATTTTGTATGATTGAAAAAAAATAGCATGATCACTATGTTAAACGCGTATATGTATTGTTTAAATTTGCATGATGAATTTAAATGTTTTACTTAATTTAATTATCTATATCGTTATTTAAATGCATCTAAATGTTATAGATAAAGAATATTCACTAAGCATGTTGTAGCTCATTTATTTTCTTCAACATTTTAGGAATAGATCAGAAAGGAAAGTGATCAACATAGGTAGAGTAGACTACCCTTCAATTTCTATTGTGTGCGTGTATAAAATTGTTTTGTAAGCTTGTATTTATATATAATTATACTTGCCACTCTATATGTAATATCACTTAGATGGATGTGGATGAGTTTAAATTAGATAGGATTGTTAAAAATTATTAATTATGACTTATGACTTATGGATGATGAAAGTGTATTGAAATATATTTGTTTATAGAATTGTTGAGTGATGAATTGTCTGTCAAGAGATATTTTCCTTTAGGATAAGTCAAAATTTTATGGGAGACTGTTCAAATTTTTTTGTTGTAGATATTGTGAAATATAAGGTTAGAGAGGCTGACAAAGTATCATATATGTAGAAGTACCGTATATAATATTATATGTCGGTCGTGACCTCATTTTTACAAAGTAGGGTGTTAGTTGCATAGCAGACTAATTATACTATAGGTATTTTATGTATAATATGCATTAGTGTAATATAAAATTTAGTGTATTTGCTTATATTTAGTTAAACATGCATTTAGAGCATTGTTGCATCATTAGTTGCATATTAGCATGATTTAATGTTATTTCTAACATTTTTATATGAATATAATGTCCGAGAAAGGTTTTCAATGTTTGTGCA